>PVJH01002187.1:0-176883 GCA_004026705.1 Nesogale talazaci | reverse complement strand
GGAGGGCTTTTGAGCAGGAGGCATTCTGGCCTGTGCCTTGTGGCAGTCTGCCCTGAGAACCAGAGGAGGTCAGATGTGACTCCCATGCCATTTCTTTACTCAGACGAGTTATCTGTTCTAGAACTCTTTTAAAGGAATACATTCTCGAGAGACCCCAAGGACATGTCTATAGTTTTCATTTTAAGAAACAATAAATTATTTATCTGCCTGATAAAGAGGCAGATTTATGAACATTAAAGGAGCCCTTTAGCCTCGTGGGTTACAAATTGGGCTACTTACCACAAGGTCATTGGCTTAATCCTAGCAGTTGCTTCTTAGGAAAAAAGATGGGACTTTTGCTCCCATAAAGATTTACAGACTCAGAACTCTAGATGGGCAGTTCCACTCTGTCCTAAAAGGTAAAGTGACCAGACCTCCAGCTTTTGGTGGGACAGTCCCGATTTCAATTTTTCCCACATCCCACGGCGTTTTAAAAAAGTCCTGAGTTTTAGAAAGAATGCATGACAAGCTAGGGAATGGTGGGAGAACGGAAGGGAATATATTCCTCTTCTCACACCGCCCCCCCACCCCTTTTACTAAAAGGTCACTATGAATTGGAAGCAATTAGATGGCAGAAAATTTGTTTTTGTTTGTTTACAAGAGCAATGAAAGATTCTAAAGAAAGTGCTGTTTCATGAAGTTTACACTTGCCAACCAGGGTGCTGTGTGAGCAGCTGAACTCCAAATGAAGGAAGTGTTTTCTCCTCGAGTGCTTGCTGCGATTACCAGCAGGCCCGACAGCCTCGACACCAGCAGCTCTCAGTCTTCCTAATGCCGCCACCCTCTCATACAGGTCCTCATGTTGTGGGGACTCCCCAACCATAAAATTATTTTTGTTGCTAATTTATAACTGTCATGTTGCAACTGTTAGGGATCGAGTGAGCCCTGTGAAAGGGCTCATGACCCACAGGTTGAGAACCACTGTTCTATACCAAGCAACAGGAAAGCATTCAAGAATCCCATCCCCGAACCCATTGATAGCACTGTAATAACCCTCTTCCTTATGGGGCTGGGGGTGGGGGATGTGGAGGGGTGGAGATGTTTCTCCCACCATGAGGTTCTTGTAGATGATATCAAAACTCCAGGAATTTTCCTTTATTCCTGACTCGAAGTTGTAGGCAGCCCTCCATGCCAAGCTGAAGTCTCAGATCTTGGCCAGTCCAGTTCACACCGGTTCTGAACGCCTGTGGTATGTAATTGACATGCCTTATCCATATGTGACCATGCACCCGGGAGGACCCAGAAGCAACCACATGGTATAAGGCCAGGCATACGGATAAGGCTGACCCAGAGCAGGCACTAACAGAGCAAGTGAAAGCAGGATATTAGCACTGGGATTCAGCAGTAATAAAGGCACTGAAGGAAGTCTATTCCTGAAGAGACTCACGGTAATGGTGGTGGGCTAAGTGGAATTCTAAATCCAGACCCAAATTGGAAATCAAATAAGGGAGGCACCGGGGGAGTTGGGGCCAGGAGAAGGGAAGGGGATTTGAAATCATAGACTCATACAGTCTTACTATCAATTTTAAGAAATTCAATGTTGTCCCCCCCCAAAAAAAATCCTAGGTCACACAGATCAAATGGAGAAATCTCATTCCTTTAGAACCCAGTTGATGGATCCAGGGTAAAAATGGATTACAAAAGGCATACGGTAGGACACAAAATAAGACCACCGCCAGAGGGACATATCGTTGAATCGCTGATCCAGCATTTTAAAAAGTCCCCTTGCTAAGAAATGGAGCTGGAAAGGGAGACGGTACCTGAGCGATGACGGCTAAAGACAAACAGTGGTGTGCCTACTATATTCATTTACCACCCATCAGCTTGCATCTTGGTGGCTTAAGAGACTCACAAGTTCTTTTTTTCTATATACCGTTCCCTCATCTTCACTGAACTTAGCACAGTGCTACCTACTGTTGAAAACGACCCGTGAAAGACATAGCTAGTTGTTAAGTGCCGACCACGTCCACATGATGCAAGGAAAGGATGTGGTCACTCTGGTCATGTTCCGCGTCGTTCTCTGCCTACAGGGAGCATCTGTGAGTCTCTGGACTGTGGTCACGAGAACTCAGTCACTCAGAATCATAACTGAGGGTTTTCTCCTTTGAGCGTTTGCCTAATAAACTCTGTCTCATGTCCTTACGCAGATGATTATAAAGAGGCCATTTGTACAGCACTACAGCTATAGTCAAGGTGTTCCTGTACAAACCTGCCTTCCATTAGAAGCTAAGAGCTGCTTAGGGAGCCCAATGAGATATAAAAGTGTAAATGTTCAATGATCCCGAGACCTTACTTTTCCTTTAAAATGTGGACCCAAATTCGGAGAAAAATGGATTGGTGTTAGGCTTATGGAAAGCTCTCTCTATATGTTTGGTTTGCTTTTTAAATTAACTATTGAAGTATCATTTACAAATAGGTACATTGAAACATACAGTTGAAGTATACAGATAGATTATTTCTGATAAATGTCTGTTTGTGTAACCGTACAAGTATGGATTTTACCAATTATATTAAAGATAATCCATTTCGATAACTGAATAAATCTTAATTTTACAAACACAGATAATGTTGGGATCCCTGGGTAGTGCAGCCAGCGAGCAAAGACAGACAACGCAAGCATTCCCCACTACCAGGGGAGGGACAATGTGGTGAGAGGGTGCACGGTCAGAGGCTGAGAACTTGCAGGACCGAGAAGCCCACGGCCGGCCCACTGAGCTCTGGCTCGCATGGGCTGCCCTGGGGATGCACAGGGTGGGCAGCGCCAAAGCCCATGCTCCCTCTGCCTCCTGGTTCTGAGATTCAGAAAAGGAAAATGCCCTCCCAACAGAGTGCACACAGATTGAGAGAGGGCTGACATTCTGGAGCTGGGGCAGGGCCTGGGGTGTAGGAAGGCTCCTTTCAACAGCATTGCCTGAGCGAGAAGGCAGGCGTTCCTGGAGAAGGCGCCCTGGCAGGGAGGGCCGTGTGAAGAAGATGACAGTGGCCTCACCCTCAGGAGAAGGGAAGAACGTGCTCCAGCGTGGGGCTCTGATGACAACAGGGCCCAAGGGGCGTTTCTGAGAAGTGTTGCCTACATATGCGTTAGCACTCTCAAAGCATCAGAGGCTCCAGGTGCCATGGGAAGTAGCCTTGTACCATTATTGTTCAAAGAGAGGTGAGAGCACCTCCTGTTTGGGAAGTTGGGGCTAGAGTCGAGGGATGACCTAACCTCTCAAGTGTTTGACAGACCCTATTTCCCAGGGACCTTTTTATCATTGAACGGGAGCATTCAAGGAAATGACGGCTCATAGAGGAACAACTCCAAAAACAAAACCCCAAGCCTGGACAGAAGTCTAGACTCTCCCGTATTTTACGTATACACCTGTACTATATCACTTACATACATACATATATACATCTTACCTTCTCAGAATTTCCAGGAAGGGAAAATGGATTGAGGGGGAAAAAAAACCCTCCACACCACGGTCTCTAACCTGCTCTGAGAATTACTGTTTACCCATAAAAGCCTACTTCTGACTCTTCCAGCTTTCCCAGGTGACCAGTTTCAACTATGTCCTCCCTCCAGTGCCTGCACCTGTTCTATCTTTCCCCTTGCACCATCATCGCTCTGTTAAGCTCTTGAATTCAGTTCTTAACTCGTTTGCCCTCCTGTCTGTAACCCTTGGTCCTGCGATCATTATCCATGCTGCTAAAGAGATGGTGCGGGCGAGAGGCTGGGCAAGCCCTGCACTGCTGAGCGCAAGGGCAGCATATCAAATCCACCAGTCACTCTGTGGGCGAAAGAGAAGACCATCTGCTCCCAGAACGACTTACAACCCTGGAAAACCTATACAGCAGTGGTTTACGGTTCCTCCTGTGGTGGTGACCACCCCTCCCACTCCCACAAAGTCATTTTCGTTGCTACTTCATCACTGTCATTTTGCGACTGTTAGGAATCAGACCATCCCTGTGAAAAGGTCGTTGGCCCCCCCAGAGGGGTCGCGACCCACAGGTTGAGAACCGCTGTCCTAGAGGGCTGCTGAGTCGGAATCAGCTTCATGGCAGGGGCGAGCAGCTCAGAAACCTACACCGGTTCCCTGCTACTTACGACACAGGTCAAGTTCTTTACCATGGCTTTCTGGCCTCCCTCTGCTTACCCACGGCACCTCATGCTCCACTTACACTGGACTGCCGGCCTTCCTGAACAGGCCGGATGTCTCTCTGCAACCTGTCTCTGCACAGCTGCTCTGAACCGCACCCCCACCACCCGTGGGCGGTTTGCTCACTGTCAGGGCTCAGGCTGTGCTAACCACCCATGTGAGTCTTTCCCTGACAAGCCCCGGTTCCCTCCCTTGTGTGGCTGGGCTTCCCGGGAGCTCATAACCCTTCTCTTTGCAATTTAGCGTTTGCGTCTCACCATCACGTTTGTAACGCCCGTTGTGGAGGTCCCAGCCTGTGTCCACTCAAGAATCAGGCTCATTCCTCTCCCCCTCCCACATCACCAGCCCCTCAAAGCCACCTGGCTCACACAGGGCCAGAACCACGCCCCAGCCGCCCACTCAGCATGCGGATTGAATCCCTTGGGAATGGAGCTGTGGCTCAAAAGTAGTCTTCAAAACCAACTTTTAGTTAAAATGCAAATACAAGCCTAGTGATGATGGATAAAAAGACTCTCTTCCTCCGTCTCCCAACTCTGCGCCCCAAACCATTCCATACTCACGTTCACTAGTAGGGAGAATTCAGTGACCAGTTGGCTAAGTTGTACCAAGTCCTTAAAGAGAGAGAGAGAGAGAGAAAGGAAGTAAATCATCGACTTTGATGACTCACAGCCACCAGAAAGAAGATCATTTTTAACATACCGCTTCTAAGGTTTCCCACGATTCGGCGGCATTTTGATCTCGAGGAATCTCAGGCAGTGCGTAGGTCTGAGTCAGACTCTGAGGGGAAGCTGCGGCGTCGGCTTCGGCGCTGTGGAAGGTTCCTGGGTGAACACAGCCCCATGCGGGGAGGTGATTTGCTTTGTTAGAAAGGAGAGAGCACCAATCGATTGCAGAAAACAATTTCCGTGTAAAATGCTTATTAACAGAATTCAGGCTGAAAGTGAATTGATTATTCTGTGAAAATAGAATGAAGCTTGTTCCCCAAGCTTATGCCACAAATATGTTTTAAACTATGGTATGAAGTCATCTTAAAAAATGGCCACAGATGCTACCTGATCTGAATAATCAGGATTACGTGTAGAAGCAGCAGCAGAGGGGAAAATACCCATGTAAGCTAATGTTCCAGGAGGCATCCAATAAACATAGGTTTAACACTTTTCACTGATAAAACCTTCATCTGTTCTCTACGAATAAAGATTAGACTCACAAGATGATAAAAGCGGGGAGGTGATGTCTTTTGATCAAGACAATTCAGTCATACTGGTGACCAAAAAAACCACGTGTCACTAAATGTGTATCTTGCTGTTCATATTGTCTCCCTCCTTGTTCTGAGATCCGTTCTTCTGGCCCAAGTGTCCATTGTTTCTTCTGCCTCTTTACTCGGATGATTTCTTCATTACATATTCCTACAACAATGGGTTTTCTTATATGCCAATTCCACCTTCAAGCCTTCCGCATTTCTCTGTGCTTGCATTATTAATCATTCAGTCAACGATAGCAGATGTACATACATAGGCCGATCAGATGCTGAGGATACAATGGTAACCCTTAAAACCAGTTCCCAGGGGGCACCACAGCATAGATTTTGTCAGAAAGACCTGGATTAGAACTGTGGTTTGGCTACTTACTGCTTTTTGATCTGGGTACTTAATATCTCTCACCTAATTTTTCTTCATTTGTAAAGCACTCTGATGTTTACTGCACCGAGGTTTTGAGAGGCCACAGTGAGATAATGCATTGTAAAGTACCTGGCAGACATATTCGGCATGAGCGCTCAACAGTTAACTACAGCTGCTTCTATTATAAATAGGCATCTGACTGCAAAATGTGTGATAGAGACATGTTTGAAGTTCAGTACAGTCTGATGAGAATTCTAGCACGGCTAAGTGCGCGGTGTTATGTGAGAACAGAAGAGAGAGACTGGACCTAGGCTTGTGGAGGCAGAGCAGCCTGAGATGCAACTGACGCTGAAGCCCGGGGATGAGCAGAAGCAGGGCGTGAGTGGGAGAGAAGCACGGTGCTCGGGCCAGCACCGTGTCCCAGGCCCGAGCACAGAGAGAAGTTCAGCAGAGACGAGGACACAGAACTACCCACGGGCAGAGGCTGGCAAGCTGACCTGAGATTAATCGTGGCGTTGGAACCGATGAGTTTTATAGGATAAACATGGAACTGGTAAAAAGAGCTGAAGACGACCGGGAAGACTATTGTTTGATGAAGAACAAAGTCCTACTGTGGGTGCCATGCTCAGATCTTCAATTTAGAAAAGAAACCATAGCTGTAGGGTGAAGATGGGTAAGGATGGAGGGAGCTGCAGGTGAGACAATTAGAGAGGGAGAATGCAGGTGGGAGGCTTTGCTACGTGTGCCCAGTGCGAAGTCAGGATGAGCACCTCCAGGATGTGGCCATGGAACTGGGAAGAAGAGCCCCGAAAGACCCACTTTCCTTCCTCCTTCATGTCAAGCTCGCAACACCAATCTCTTGAACGATTTCTACGCTCTCACTAGGCATGGTGTGAGGGACCCGGGCTGGACAATCAGGATGTGTTCTTGAGAAACAGATTCTAGAAGAGTGACCTACACTCGAAGACAACAATAGGAGGGCACTGAGAGACAAGCTAGAGAGACAAGTTATAATAGTCTTGTGGCTGTTCCCAGGTGGGGGTGCAGCTGACGAAGCTTGGTGTGTTGGTGCAGTGGAGGGGGAGACTGGCTAGAAGGGGTCTCCTAACCAGGCAGTGGATAAAGAGATGTTTTCTGTGTGGAGAGACCAATAAGAGCCCAGGACCTCAGGACAGGCAAATGCTAAAATCAGATAAACACAGAGTGGTGTTGCCAAAGCATAAAGGGAAGACGAAGAGTCACAAAATTGAGACATAACGGTTGGCTACGAATTGAGACATGACGGTGGAACCCTATAAGCCGGTTAAGAGAACTTGGACTCTACCTGGTGGACAGTAGCCAACGAAATAACATGATGACATGTGACACTTCCCCGACTCTTAAAAGTCAGTTGGTAGAATCCCAAGCTATCTTCTCCTGGTTCTTTGCGTCTCACCTGCAAGTGAATGGTCTTGTGTAAAACTGTGCAACTGTCTGACCTCCATCGTTTATGGAAATGCTGTGGAAGGGCAAGAGAATCTCAATTTGTCAACTGAAAAGATTCTGTTGCCTTATCAAAGTGGACAGTGTTCTTTAGACTTAATTCTTAATTTATCAGAATAGATTTCACTTTCTTAGAGGGGCTGTAAAAGCATCAGCTCTAAAATAAGTGCCAGGCGTAACATGACGGCAAGTATTCAGTATTTCGGAAGCTCTGAATGATCTTCAGAAAGGTGTAACGCAGTTGACGGCCTGTGCTCTGAGCTGTCGCATACAGATACTTTCATGTTCACTTCCACCGGGAGAAGGGAGTGACTCTGACCTTTCCTTCACTTAGGGCTTTCTGTGGCAATGTGTGTTTGTTTCATCATACCATGATGACGACAGTGATGACATCACGCCCTGTCTCAGACCATGTGCACGACACAACTCTAAGGACACCGTGTCTCCTCTGCGGATTCCTGGAGGCCCTAACCTCTGGTCGGTTAGAACAGAGAGGATCAGAACGAAGCCCGCCAAGTGACACAACAACATGCTGACCGTTTGTCCATTCTTCTTCTAGAAACACAGCGGTGGGAAAGGCTTGACATTTTTAACCAACATGAAAGATTGCCGTCAGTTAAAACTCAGAAACGCTTGTTGTTGACGTCTCACTTGAAACCACACTGCGCCTGCATCTTCACTGAGTCGGAGAACAAAGAAGCCTGTTCTCATCCGTGGAAAAGCCTGGTGCAGACTCAGCCAGCCTCTGTGGGCCGAGAATCAAGGCCAGGCAGGGCCCGTCCTTAGGAAAGGGGGTCCTTCCGTTCCTCCGGCTGGCATGACGGGCTCTACCTGCATGCTTGGCAACTCCCTCCCTCTGTGGCTGCCCTTTCCCTTCACTCTTTGACCCGCTTCGGTGACTCGCTGAGACGGATGAGCCGCAGGAAGCAGGCTGGGAAACTCACTCGGGGCTTGTCCGAGGAAGCTACATCTGCCATTGTCTTACCTAACCTAACCACTTCTGAGCCCTAGCCCAGGCAGACCGACCAGGGCAAGTGCCAGGAAGCCGGGAGGGGCTGCATCGCCCACCGCTACTTTTCAAAACCCAGAATTGGTCTGAAGACTTCACCACTGGCTATAAAGTCCAAAGATCGAGAAGGTCTCTCTTGGAGAGCAATCCGATTAGTAACACGGGCTCTCTTCCCTTCTCTTTACTGAATAGCCGAATTGTCCCTTTTTTTCTCCCTACTTCATGAAGAGAAATTCTACCAAGAATGACAACATAAGCCATTTCCGGTAACCTTTCTTACACCAGGAAAAGTTTCATTATACATCTAAGTTAATGTAGGAGACTGCCTTGGATTTTTTGCATGTTCTGATGGCCTTTCAAAAAAAAAAAAGACTGAAGCTCATTGACTGATCATCTACGTGCATCTATCAAAATAAAATGCCTTCTAAGCCGGGGCGTAGCTGGCTGAAAAGGAAGAGAGCAGAGAAAGGAAGAACAACAGAAAATACGGTTTCTGAAGGAGAGAATGCAGAAGCCTTCTGCATGTTTCAGAGGCCGTTGCACATGCATCTATACCTGTGATAAAATCTAATAGTTCATCAAATCCAATATGCTGGCCCAAAGTTCCCCGCAGTTTGAAGATTGGATTCTTTTCTTTGGTGAATATTTGTTTAAAATGTAATACGATTCGGTTCCCATGGCGCTGGCGAGGAGAGTGCGCCGGATGGGGAGTGGAGAAAGACAAAGGCGGAGAGGTGCGCCGGCCCCCCTCTAAATACACAGCACCTCTATGGGCTCCTTCCTCACTGCGGGCGCCTGGAGGGATGCGCGGAAAAATGAAAGCAGGCCCCCCAGCGCGATTGACCCGGGAGATTTGCTTTTGCAGCTCTCGGATGCGGGACAAAGAAACGGCATCACTGTTGCCCTCTCAACTTCATAAGCTGCTTTCCCCCTGCAGGGAACGCAAAGCCTCCTCTTCTACGTGCAAATGAAGAACTCTTTTTGCGGTTTGGGTGATCACAGAGCGCCCCGGTGTTCCGTGATGTTTCCAACCCATGCCGCAGCTTTGGGGGCACTTTTTAAAGGACAAGGTCTTGTAAGGCCCTTGGCGTCTATCGGAATGAGACCCGGTCTGCTGGGTAGACCGGCACCGCTCCAGTGCGCCTGGGAAGCAAGCATGGGGGTCAGACAGGGCGTATGGGGAAGTTGGCACTTAAAAGACCAACCATACGGGGGGCCACACCCACCCCACTACCAAAGTATTATGGGCTTTAGTCATTTCCGTTCATGGTGCGCCTCCATGAGTTGTTCATCATATTTCTGGGTTTCAGGTGGCCTCGTGGAAATCCTCGCACTCTAGCCCTCGGCGAGGCGGTTCACGGGGCAGTGGGCGCAGAGGCCAAGCCCAATCTGACCGGCAGATCATCCAGCACCTGAAGCTCTGCACACCAGCTTAGGGGTAGGATGATCCCGATCAAATTCGGACTCATGTCGAAGGTTTGATTTTGGTTTTGCCCAGGGACAAGAATCCAGTTCTTCAGCTCAGTGGAAGAGGTCTGAGGAGCAGACGAGCTGTGAGGTGACTTCCATCAGTCATCTCTTCTCCTCCAGGCTCTGGCTCAGTACTGGGCCTTTTTCTCTCCACACATTGCTTCCTCAAATTCTGACACACATGCCCCCAACCCCCCATCCTTTTTTAATGCCGGTCAGCTTCCTACAGGGAAGTTAATTGCTGGCAAACTGGATAAACAGCTTTTTTCTAACAATCACCCAGTTCCTCTGATGCTATATAAACCCACGATTGTTGAGCCCAAACAATTCTACTGGTGGAAACACAAGCAATGTAATAATAAAATGCAAATCGAAGCAGCAAGTATTCCATTCCTATCATATCGTGAGGAACCTCTTGGACAGTGCTCCCCATGTGTGTTGGTGAGGGAATTGTGGGTGATGTGGAATTCAAACCTCATTAGCAATGGCGATGGATGCCAGACTCTTCTTTCCAAAAATTTCCCTGATGGTCACTGTTACTGCCACTGTCACCACTGCTACAGGGTCGGGTGGAGAAGATGGTCCTTTCATCACAGGTAACAAAGCGCCAGTTTCTATGCACGTGCATATCAAGGGCAGCTTCCACTCAAAGATCAGAGCAGCATGCCGTGCCATCAGGAAGTGAGGGCTAACTGCAACTGAACAGAATCATGCAAACGCAAAAGCATGCCCCCAAATCTCGTAGCCAAGTGCTGTGTTCTGTGATCTCCTTGCCCCAATATGTTAGCTCCTAGTGACCCACAAAGGGAAGGGACTGCAGCACTTCTCCAAGCACGAAATTGCCTCTCAAGCGACATTCCTCTAAGCTTATGTAACATTCGTCAATCATCCCCTCGGACACAGGGCTTGCAGCAATGGCTGCAAACAGGGCAGCGATTGGGAGGATGGCGGTGGACAGGGCCCTTCTGTTTTGCACAGAGTCGCTGGCGTCAGAGCAGCAACATGTGCCTAGAGACTGAGGATGCAGGCACTGCAGGCTCGGTTAGAAGCTCTGCAGGAGGGCCTGCCAGCTCCTGCTGCCATCCTTCCTGACTGCACTGCTGAGTGCTGGGTACCTCGCCCTGGAAATATAAAATTAAAACCAATCTAGCTTTGGAGATAGGAGGTGGCACAGGGCTTCTTGGGTAGGAAGTAAAAAGAGGAAAAAAAAAAAGGTCAGGTGTAGTGTCCCTCAGATTTGGTTTCTAATTGGTAATTTACTTATACTCTGGGATTTAAGACAATTTAGAAGGATGCATAAAGCGTATTAGTTGAAAATGAAAGAGAAACACTAACAGAAAGATGGGGGATGAGAATCATTTATAAAATAAGGTCAGAGTAGTTTTAGGAAAATTGGCTCATAGTAGGTTAAAAACAATCTCAGCTTTAAGCTTTGCAGTAGACAACACAATTAGGAAAGCCTGATAAGTTATGCCCTTCAATACTCCTGAGACAAAAACAGAGGCACAGTTCAGAAATGCCACAATGGATTTCCTTAGAAAGATGCTACTATCCTACAATCCACAAGTACCTCTTATATTTTTAGGAGAACATAAAGACAAGTTTCACAGGGCACTGACAGCAAGACCCTCCGTGCGGCCTGTGGATGTCAGTTGAATTCAGAGAACTGAGCCGGAAGCTCTTAGTCCAGTATCTATTAGCCACTGAGCAACCAGAACGCCTGGAAAAGAAGCATGTCCCCCTACAGACACAGAATAGGCCAGCCCTCCACCTGCAGTGGAGTGAGGAGGAGTCTGCAGACAAGAATGAAATTCTCCTTCAGAAATCAGGTTACATTTCTTTTTATTGCAGAGGCAAATAGGTTGTTGAGGTCGTAAAGTTCCACTGTGTGCAGTAGAGTCATAAAAATGTTATTCTGCAAAATTTTCTGAGGCGGAATTTCTAGACCCATGTAGAACACGTCTACAGATCCAGCCAATTGGGATTGGAATAGCACCTGATCCCTGGAGTCCAACAGATAATCTGCGTACTCTCTATCCAGAGGATGGGCTCTAACTGATTGTGGATTATGATCAAGTGCTTCTGTCCCGAAGTCTAGTCCACATCATAGGGCCCGGTCTTACATACTTGTAGGCAGTCATCTAAGGTCCAGTTGTTCTCTATTTGCATGGATCCACAGAGGAAGGAGGAGAATCAGGAAAACGAGGAAGAATTAGAACATATGGCTAATTGCCTCTTTTGCCACGAGACCAGAAGAAATGGGTAGTGTCCAGCTACTGTTACAGAATGTCTTGACCCAGGTTCCTACCTATGAATCCTTACCCAAGGGGAGAAAATGCAGAATAAAATTCCAAATTCCCATGGAGTCCAGATTTTCTGGAACCACAAAGCCAGGCTCTATAAACCCCTGAAATTATTTCCCTGAGATAATCTTCAAATCATAAATCAAAATTATCCACTGAAAACTATTTAAAACCAAGTAATAGTTTAGCTTAACTCGTAAAGAATGTCTGCCTTGAGCGCTGTGCCATTAAGGACAATCTCCATTGGATCAAATCAGTAGCATCAACTAGAAAGACTGGCACACTTGAAGCATAGAGCATTTATGTTAAGGGGAATCAAGTTAGGAAAGGGGGTGGGGTGAAGATGGTTGTATACATTAAGTAACATGATCAGTGTTATTGAAGAAATACAAGCAGACACAGTTTAATCGGTGCAGGATCTGCCGTGTCTCCTCCCAACAGCCATGAACAAAATCAAGTAAGAATCAGACTTGCTAGGGCTGAGCCCCAGTGGCGTAGTGGTGAGTGTGGGACTGCGGTCCATTGGCTTGGCGGTTCAAATCCAGCAGCAGCTCTCCAGGAGCAAGGCTGGGCCTCCCACTCCCACCAGAGGGCAGTGATGCCCCCTCAAAAACAAAAACAAACAAACAAAAAAGAATCAGACTTGGTATAATACGTACCACCCACAGTCATGGATCTCGTCAAGGAGGGCTGTACCAAAGCATCTTCGCTGTTAAATTGCTTCTTAAGGTTTTCTACAGATTCCAAGTGGAGCTGGAGGAATTCCACTATTGCTCTCGATGCTTCTTCTTTGACGGGATCGATCATTCTCTTCAGAAGTATCAGATCATCCTTTTGGACTTTCAAACAAAGTGTCTCCATTTCTCGGATGTTGGAGCGGAGTTGCTGGGGGAAAAAAAAAGTTTCATGCCGCCATCTTTCAGTGTACAAGGTCTTTCTGTTCAGAAGCAATTTGTGATACTGATTGTACAGGGAGATGTTTACAAATGTTCGCTAGAATAACAGGTGTAGCAAGCGGACAGTGACACTAGGATCCTTCTCCTGGTCAGTCGTTCCCTTCCATAGCATTGCATTCAGCCCTCTTCCATAGCATGGATGGAGCATCGTTTACTCAGTCACTCTTCCACCAGGGATCCACAATCAGTCATGCTATTCCCAGTTTTTAAAGATTACAACTTCTGGATTAAACACCTGTACACTTAGCATATATCTATATATTTGGTAGGTATGATTCCCAGATGTAGCCTACGGCCATACCACCCTCAATGTGCCTGATCTTGTCTGATTCCCAGATGTGGGAGTACACAGTCAAAGGATATATTCACTTTAAAATTTCAGTAACTAGTATCAGACCTCCCCCCCTCCCCACCAGGAGAGCCTTGGCTGGGCATGAAGTCACCTTGTCACTTTACTCAGCCTGTGTCTTATGCATGAGGCTGCTGAGTTTTTATCAAATACTTCCCTTTCTTTTTTAAAAACACCTATTGGTATAACGATCACTTTTCCTTTAATTTGTTGACACAATGAATTATGTGCAGGTGGGGCTGAGCCCCGGTGGCGTAGTGGTTGTGCACTGGACTGCGGTCCACTAGGTTGGAGGTTCAAATCCAGCAGCAAGGCTGGGTCTCCTACTCCCACCACCAAGGGGCAGTGATACTCCCCCAAAAAAACAAAACAAACAAGCAAAAAAAGAATTATGTGCAGGTTTTATTGTATTGAGACAGTCCTATATGTCTGGGATGACTCTTCCTGATCAACATATAGTTTTGTAAAACTATGCTGCTGGTTTTGATTTTTGCTAGACTTTAATTTATAACAGTAACATGTGCATGTCTGTGTGCCTATACAACTTTGCTAGTTTAAGTTTACTCTATCAGGTTCATAACATGAAGTGGAGAGCTCCCATATTTGTCGACAGTCCGTAATTTGAAAAACCCACCATTCTTTGAAGATTCGATAGGATGAATTTGCAAAAAGGATCTGAGCCTGGTGATACTCCCCCCACCCTCACTCCCCACCAAACCACCCCTAGTTACAGTTCTCTATTCCTGTAGTACTGCTACGCACTTTCCCCTGAAATGCTTTCGTATGTATTAATGCAAAATCCCAGAGAAGGGAGTTGTGAACCCTTCACAAGTGCTATGGAAGCCTGTGTGTTTTACAGCCTCCCGGTGCTAAGGGGGGATGCTGGTACTGGGTCTTATACAGTGTGAGGACCCTGGTGCTTGGGACTGGGATCTTAAAAACCTTGAGTACAGCCCCTATGAACCAAACCTGCCCTGGCATGCTTCCTGTTGTGTTGATGGTCCTGAAATTGTCAGGAAATGATAAGAAATAGAGTAAGGATCAACCAGGAAACTCAGAGTTCCAAGAGGCTTCGATGCTGCAAATGCAAATCACCTCTGAAAGGAGAAAACATCCTCCCTGACTTCAAATGAGTTGTAGAAATGGTCCTTCAAATATACTGCCCAGCACTTAGCCAAGGATAATCAAGCACATGAGGACAACTTCGAGTAGGAACAGCAAAAACAACACGCAACGGAAATGGATCCAAAGGGGCACCTGATGTGGAATCACAGGCATCTTCTCTAAAACCACGAGAGACAATGGGCATGCCACCATAGAGCTCAGAACAGTTACAAAACTACAGGGCCGAATGACATCCCAGGGCAATGCCCTTAATCATGTTTGGGGGGGGGGGGGGGGGCGCCTGCCAGATGGACCAACTGAAGTGACATTAAGATGGGAGTTAAGTTTTTTTAAAAAAAAGAAGTGCAGTTTCTAAAAAGTGAGATTCTGACAACCTAAGAACAAGTTAGTTTGGTAAGAAAGAAAGAGACGAGTAAGAAATCCATTATGGTTGTGTAAGGTGTGCTGTGATAAGTGCGGAATTTTAAGCAACTTTAAGAAAAAAAGGAAAGAAAAAAGGCATGTGACAATGGATGAATACAAAAGAGTGTTGTGAAACAAAGGGAATCATGTAAGAAAAGCAAGAGCCCAGAATGCGCGGAGGCTGGTGAAAATGTTAAGAACAATAAAAAAGGTTTAAAAAAAATTCATGTAGAGCACAAAGAACAAGAAAGAAGGGCTAGGCCTACTGCTTGGGGCAGATGGTATAATGTTAACAGATGATGCCGAGAGAGCAGAACCACTTAACTCCGCTCTTGATTCTGTAAAGTTATTAAGGAGAACTATTAAACATAGAAAGAGACAAAAGAAATGTGCCCACAGTGAATTTGAAATGCAGCTTCCCTTAAGGCCCTAGATATGTAGCTTCATGAAGGAAGTAAGATTTGAACCGTCCTTGAAAGAGAAAGCTGGGAAAATGGAACATACTAGATAGAAAGGAAAGATTGGGGCCAATCGAGAGGAAAAGTACAAGCCTTCTAGAGAAATGCCACCCATTTCTGAACATAGTTTATTTTCTACATTTTCACATCTGTGAAATGTAGCTGCATCTTCACCTAGGTGTGAGGGAAAAAAGCACTGTGTCATCGTTAATTAGCAGCTCTCTTTCTGCCTTAAGGGAATCCACAGTAATGGTGTGTGTTACAATGGACAGGGTCTGAGCCTTGTCAACTTAATTTTTTAATTACCCTGACTTTCTAGAATACTCATGCCATTCTGAGCTAAGGATTAAACATCTTCAAGGACCCAGGAAAGGATTCTAAATCTGAATAATCAGCTCGGGAATAATTCAAATATAAAAAATTACCATACAGTAATGCATCCTTAAGTATCATTCGTTTTGGAAGCTTCTCTTCCATGCTCTGCTGGGCCTCGCGCCTCCTCCCAACCATTTCTACGTTTCTCCTAACTTGCTTTGGCTATCTCTGCTTCCCTCCGACCCTCATTTCTATTGCTTTTCCTGTTTAATTCTAAAAAAATAAATAAAGTAGAGCATTCCATTGTTCTTTGTTTCTCCAAGTAAACTCATAGAAGACATTTGACTTCTGTGGACTCTCTGCCCTCGAGTTGATTCCAGCTTACGTCAAGAAACCCTGCAGGAGAGAGCCGACGTGCTCCTCAGGGTTTCTGAGACTTTACAATCCTCCCGGGAGGGCAGACAGCCTCGTCTTCCTGCTCTGGTGCTACCAGTGGGTTCAAACCCCCGAACTCGATGAACTCAACGTCTCAGTGTGGAGTCCACACCCCCAGGCTCTGGCAGCAGAGGCCTCCGAAGGAGGTCTAAAATCTGTATCAGAATCTCTACAGTGAGATTCAGTAATGTGTATTCTCAGTAGTCTTCACAAGCCAGAGAAAAGGCTAGGTGGTGTAGGCTCCTTTAAAAGTCAATTAATGTCCGTAAGTAATTATAAAAGAAACAGTCCTAAATCTTTCACTTAGTTTCAGAATTTCACAAAACCCTGCCAAAGATCTTTTTTAAAAAGTCACAAAAATCCTTCTTAAGGCTAATGTTTTCATATCCCAAAGAAAGAAGTCTATATTCTGTTGCGGTTTCTAAACAAAATAATAGCCAATGTCACGGAAACATTTGAATAGAAATTCACATTTCTATTGGAATGGGAACCTATTTTACTGTGTAAACTTTCACCAAAAACACAATAAAATATTATTTTTTAATGACAATAATAAAAAACACATAATAGTCGATGGACTTCCACCTTAGTCCAAGGCAAAGGGTGCAGGGACCCGACCAGAGTATTTGTGTCAAAAAATGATCCAAGCTGAGGGAAGAGCCATTGGAAAAGATCAGAGGGTCAGTTTCAGCCCTCCCGCAGTGCGGAGAGACAGTGTCTGCTCCCAGAAGCCAAACCAGAAAAATTATTAATTCATGCGACACAGGGTAGAGCACTCTGAATTGCTTTGCCTCAATAGTAAGGAATAATTAGACTCAGACTGAGCACAGCTCCAGTCACACCAATAAAGCATCAAAGTAAGGCTCAAGAGTAGGAAGGGACTTGGGAGTAATGTAGGGACATTCTAGAAGGTGTTTCAAGAGGGGTTATAAGCCAGTGCCATCAAGTCAGTTCCGACTCGCAGGGCCCCTGTCGGAGAGCGTAGAACCGGGCCTGTGGGGTTCCAAGATTGCCAATCTTTATAGAAGCAGAGAGAATCACCTTTCCCTGTCAGAGTGGTTGATTTTGAATTGGTAACCTTGGGGTCGGTCACCCACTATGTCACCAGAGCTCTTTCAGGAGCTTTTAGAAACAGCTCTTTCAGGGGTTTTTAGAAACAGTTACCCAGCAGCCAACAAGGTGAAGGTCACCCAAGCCGCGATGGCCAGGCACACAAAGAAACAGGAAAACATACCTTGTAATAGAAAGAATGATTGGTCAGGATGAACAGAGATATTACAATTAGCAGAGGTAAGCACTTCTTTCACAAAGTAGAGACATGAAACAGGTAGAAGAGCCAAAAATAAACTCATAGAGGTAAAAACAACAATGTGTAAGATGAAAATGCATGGCTAGACTATTAGAAAATTAGGCCATGTTGATAATAAGATTTAGGAAATATTTCAGTATTAAATATAAAATATTTCAATATAAATAAGATTTCTAAAAGCCTATCAACTAAAACTATTTAAAATGAATAGGGGGGAAACATTACAAACATGTAATAAAGGCACCAGAGAGTGGTAAGAAAATTTCTAGCAGTCTTTACACATGTAATGAGAGTCCTTGAAGAAGAAGTGAGACGAGAGGAGACCAAAAAATTTACTGAAAAAAATTATCAAGGATCAAAAAGTTCCTAAGTTCTATGCAAGCTAAAAAATCGATGATTCAAGAAGCTCGACAAAATCCAAATCTCAAGAAACAGGAAGCAAACAAACGCTACTGAGGAACTTATGAATCAAAGTGCTCAAAATGAGTGATTCAGGGAACTCTTACAAGCAGTCAGAGGGAAGTAAGACACCGCGCAGCCAGAGCAGCGGGCCTTAGAGGCAATGCATGGGAGAAGGCCGCACAACCACATCCTTAAAGCACACGCTTCAAAGAAAAGGGAAAAAAAGCCAACAGACTTCTACACCCAGCAAAATTGTTAAAAATCAGATGAAATCGCTGTATTTTTTCAGACATACAAAAGCTGAAAGAATTCAACACTAACAGAAGAGGAAAAGGAAAATACCAGTTGGAACTATGGAACTATGCAAAGAAATGAAGAACATCAGAAATGGAAAAGCCACCAACAAACATGTGGTGTTTTCCCCGCTTCATATTTAAATTACCTCCCAAGATAGTTGGCCGGTTAAACATCATGGCTTTCCACCCAACCTTCAACCACCGCCTCCAGAAAGCCGTTCGTGATCTAGCCTGTGACGATGATTCTGCTCTCACCTCCTAACACGGTCCCTGCTCCCACCAGCCACAATGGCCTCCACACTTGTCCTGGGATGTGCTGGGCACCTTCCTGTCTCTGAGGGTAAGCGCTGGATTTCCTTTCTGCCTGGAATTTCTACTCACCGTGGTTTATGCCCTAACGTCCTTCAGGCTAAAGGAGTTTGTCACCTTCTGTGATTCTTTGTCCCCCTCCACAGGCTTTATGTTTCTTTCATGGGACTTATAACGATCTCACCCGATATAGACTTGGTTACTTAACAACAAATTGTCCTGGCTCTCTTCCTTTACAGCGCCCCAGAATGGTAGTTCTATGAGAATAAGGATCTCCTGACAGTCACATCTCCAGGGTCTAGAACACGGAAAATGTTCAAGCGTTTCTGTTCTTTTAATACACAGGTCAGACAGGCAAATATGAAATGCCAAATTCTGAAAAATTTCAGGAGTATCGACAACTTAGGTGCTAGAAGCATAAAGGGACCCACTAGCTGGTGAGCCTGAACAGGGCAGATAAGCCACGCCCAAGTATGACATTCTCTCAGGGGTAAAACCCAGCCTCACGAGGGGTACATACTGATAAAACAGACTTAGAAGCAGCAGAAGACCACAAGTCATCACTCTCAACTTGCGGTGATGATGGGTGCTTCTCCCTGCACTTGGTGATTCCAGGACCAAAAGGCAGTGCACTCGCCGGCAGTGTTTCCTAGCTGAAGAAGCACAAACCCTGGGAAAGCCGACCTTCCTTGCAAGATGCTGATCTTCCTTGCAAGACTTTGAAACACTCAAAACAATGACTCTTTTGGTACTATTTGTTTGATGAGATTTGAAGGTGCAATTCTTTGCTCCGGGAGCTTAGTGGGGTCGCTCCTCCATGTGTCTCTCCATGAATAGCTCGTGCAAAGAGGGAATGGAGAGCTTATGCTTTAATCTTCCTTCCTTTCAATCGAGGAGCCTTGGTGGCATGGTGGTTACACATTGAACTGCTGACCACGAGGCCATAAAGGGTGACGGTCTCGGCAAACGACCCACAGAAGCAGTTCATCCTATTCTATGAGGCTATCACCAGTCAGAATCGACTCAACGGCAGCAAGCTTTAGACTTTTCCTCCCGATAAACATGTACGACTACTGATGACAGTGAATCACACCGAAGTATTTCAAAGACAATGCGGTGTATCTGTAGGTTTTATGGCATTTGCTCAAAACAGGCCAAGGATTTTTAAAACTGTTAAGTTTTACAAAAGAAAGAATGTTAGCTAGGCATTTACCAAGAGTCTTACTTTCTTGTTTTAGAACAAAAGTTAGTTACTAGCTGTGATTTTTTCCCCCTTCATTCAAAAATGTTCCTCAGGGCTGAGCCCCGGTGGCGTAGTGGTTGTGCGCGGGACTGCGGCCCACTGGGACGGAGGTTCAATTCCAGCAGTGGGGCTGGGCCTCCTACTCCCACCACCGGAGAGCAGTGATGCCCCAAAAACAAAAAAACAAACAAACAAAAAAAAAAATGTTCCTCAATTTCATTCTAAAGAACAAAAATATATATTCAAATGTGAGTATATACTTATCTATACTGATGAAAACTAAAAAGTAATTATTCTAAGTTAATTGCAAATTCAAAAAAAAATACTAGCTCTGTATTTAATGATTAAAAAAGGAATGGCTATGCATATATTTGCCTTTGTTCAATATTGACTCAAAGATTTCTAATGTGTTTTTACAACATGTAATTTTGAGAGCAAATTGTGTACAGCAGAAAACATTTGGCATCATAATAATTAATCGGATTTCTCTACAAATGCAGAACACAAGTCCACTGGTAAACATTTAAACAGCCTAGAGTAAACACATTCTAGATATCCTTTTATTTATTATTAAGGGCTCCAGAGTCATAAATATTTAATTAAAATAAATCTGGCCTATTCTTACACTACCTATTTAACAAAGGTATTGACAACAATGTAATGACTCAGTATTTACCATTTCAACATAAAAGACACCCAAAAGAACATACAGAATTTAAAAGAACATACAGAATTTAAAACAATATTAACTAGATCATAAGTTTCCAAGCTTATTTGGCCTATCACCCCCTCTTCAGAAAGAAATTATTCAATGCTCCCCTCATAATTAAAAATTTTTGCACTACAGCCCATAATTCAGGATAGAGGGATCTACTTTGCAGCTCCTCCCATCCAGATCATTCCAGGGTCCCTCAGGGGGGTGGATCATCCACTTTGGGAAATCCTGAACTATACGATCAAGAAGAGTAAAAATCAAAGGAGAAAACGGTCCCCATCAATTTATTCAACAAATATCCAATGTACTGATAAGAAGTGAAGTATTCCACTCTGTATCCACCTGGGTTAATACAAATATTTACAGACTGAAACAAACAAACAAAACTCCCTAAGAACAACTTTGGGGCTGGTACTCATTAAGGTTCTAGTGAGTGCCAAAATGAATAAACTACGTATACACAATGGCAGGGAGATTTCAAGGCAGAGTCAGAAGAGGAAGGAGCATGAAGAAAACCATTGCTGACATCGGGTGGGTATTGGAAAGCAGAGATCATTAGTAAGATGATTACTTGTGTTTTCTCAACCATGCAAATGAATCTGACTGTGTGGATCACAACCAATTATGGATAATATTGTGAAGAATGGGAATTAAGAACACGTCATTATGCTTCTGTGGTATCTGTACACAGACCAGAAAGCAGACACCTAAACAAAATAAGAGATACTGAATGGTTTAAAATACAAAAAAGATGCGTGCCATTGGTGTATTTCATTATACCTATTTAACCTGACTGTGGAGAAAATCCTCTGAGAAACTGGTCTATATGAAGAACACAACATCAGGATTGGAAGAAGGCTCATCAATAAGCTGCAGTAGACAGATGACACAATCTTGTTTGCTGAAATTAAGAAGGACTTGAAGCACTTGCTGATGAAGATGAAAGACTTCGGCCATCAGTAGGGATTAGACCTTCACATAAAGCAAACAGGAATCAGCACAAGTGGACCACTAGACGATGTCATGATAAACAGAGTGAAGACTCAAGTTGTCTGGGATTTTACTTTCCTTGGCTCCACAATGAACACGTGTGGAAGCAACAGTCAAATGACGTCCTGCCTGGGGCAGGTGCAAAAAGACCTATCTACGTGTTTAGGTGCAAAGATGTCACTTTGAGGGATAAGGTAGCCCTGACCCATGTCATAGTGCTTTCAGTTGTCTAATAGATATATGAAAGCTGAACAATAAATAAGGAAGCGAGGAGAAAGACTGATGCATGTGAATGATGGTATTGATAAAGAAGGTTGAAAATACTGTGGGCGGTCAGAAGAACACACTCATCTGTCTTCTAATAAACACGGTCAGAATATTCCTTAGAAGCACGGAGGGCAAAACTTGGTCTCACATATTTTGACTGTGTCACCAGGAAGGACTAGTGTCTAGAGCAGTGTTTCCCAAAGAGGGTGAGACCTCTTCACTTGGGGGAGGGGTGAAAAAAGCTGATACCCACACTTTATTCGGGAGCATGGGCTACAGCACAAGTTTTCTATTGCCAGAGGTCATTAAGTAATCTTTTCTTCTTCCTTTCCTCCCCCCTGAAAAGTGAGTGATAGGCCAAATCAGTTTGGGAACCTCTGTTGTGCAGGAAGCCATCAGGCTTGATAAAGCAGGGGGTCATCAAAAAAGAGGAAAACTGTTCAGGAAATGGATTGATGCAATAGCTGCAACAACAGGCTCCCCAGTGCAATGATTGCGAGGTGGGCGCAGGACTCAGCAGGGCTTGATTCTCTCGTGCAGAGGCACATTGCAACAAATGGCGCCTAACAAAAGCAAGGCCTGGTGGTCCAAAGGATTAAGTGTTAGGCTGCTAACTATGGAGAGCAAATAAAATCAAACACAAGTAAACAATATATTGCTAAAGGACACATCCATATTCGATACAGCTATTATTGTTAGAAGGGAAAGTCAAGGCAGTGGTTACTTCTGAAGTCTGCCTATGAGTGGTATGGGAAGGAGGAGATCAGCAGATAATACAAAGTCCCCATAGGGTTCTAGTTTGGGTGTGAGCAGTCGATATTAACTATAGTATTATATTTCAGAGCTCACCTTTGGCAGCTTAATTATACATTTAACATATTCTTTTGTCTGCACCAAATACCTTATTTTTAAAAGGTTTTCAAAAAGCAACTCACAAAAGCAAACCATAAAAGAGCTTAAAGACAAACAAAAGTGTAAAATTAAATAATAGCTCTTACAATAATACCAATCTAATAATGAAAAATATAGAATATGTATGAATGCTCATGAAATGATTTGTCCAGAAATGAGTCCTACACAAGTTTGGCAAACCAAAAAACCAAGCCTCTTGTTAACAAGTTGATTCCAAGTAGCGAGAAAACAAAGTTCAGAGCAGATACAAATGAACTGTAGATGCCATCATCTAACCATAGTTTCATTTATCCTAATGGCTCGCACAAATCTTGTGTGCCAAATGGAGATAAAAGTTTTAAACACATACATATATATTTTTAAAAAATCAGTAAACACTCTAATCATAACCATTTTCTTGAGAAAATCTTAAGTCATCTTTAATGATACATTACACAGTAAAGATGGTTGGAATCCAATACATAATAATCTCATTGACATAAACATGGCCAGTACAATTTAATAAACACTGAGCTTGCTGGGCACCAGTTACAGTGAAATGTGCAAACAGCAGAGATATGGTCCTGATCTTTTAGCCTAGAATCTAATTAGCAAACCGTAGGATACATTGAAAGAGAAAGAGAAGTCAAATTTCTATCTAAATCTTAAATCAATCTGCCTCTCTCCTTCTCCTCTAACTCTAAACTACTAACATCTATCAGCAGGACCTCTGGAACACAATTGCTGTGGAGCAGATTCTGATTAAAGAGACCTGACAGGAAGAACTGCCACATCTTCCTCCTGGTGGGTTCAAATGCCAACCTTTTGCTTAGCACCCAAGCGCTCTGATCCACTCGACATCACCAAGGTCTCGTGCACCTGTCTAACCCCGCATTTACAGTCACACACAAGCTGCTATGAAAAAGGGGAAAGAGAGCTAATGGCAGCTCTTGAAAATGAAATACGCCGCAGAAATAAAGAAGACAGTAAACGAATGAAAGATGAATCTGAGGGAATCTTTCATGAAAGGAAGAGAAAAATCAGGTAGCCAAAGAACTCCAGTAATCAATAGAAGAGGATTTGATAAACTTTGTATGTAAAAGTCAGGATGGTAAAGAGTTCAGGTCATGTGGTCTCTGTCATCATATTCAAGTCTGCCATTATGGTGTAAAAGCAGACAAAGACAATACACAAATAAATGAGTTAGCCTGTATGCCATAGTTTGTTGATCTTTGCAAAGAAAGAAAAGAAAAGAAACTATCAAATAAACAATTTAAGAGTATTTCTCAGATTTAAGAATGTGGATACTTATGGTTGAAAGGACCCAATATGATACTTAACATAAAATTTCAGAACATTAAAGATAAGCAGAAGATTACAAAATTGCCTCCCCTCCTCAAAAAAAAAAAAAATCTATACAAAGACTAGGCGCCCTGGTGCATAATGGGCTATGTATTGGGCTACTACCACAAGATCAGCAGTTCAAAACCACCAGCTGCCCTGTGGGAGAAAGAGGTGGTTCTCTTCATCCATAAAGACTTAGTTTCAGAAACTCACAGGTGTGGTTGTACTCTGTCCTTGAAGGGCATTCTACCCTACCATATTTCATTGGAAAGCATATTCTATGGTGGGGAGATATAAACACTGGACAGTTAGATTTTTGGAAGAGCAAAACTAGAAAACCATCAAAACAGAAAGAAAATGCTAACAAAACCCTAAGGCTATCCTTGTAATTAAACATCACAAATGAGAGATCAAAGCCTATATTTTGGAGCTGGGGGGTGGGGGTTGTGGGAGGGAGGTAGGGGGGTGTTTTCAGGAGGTAGGTCTTCAGGACAATGAGTAGAATTCACTTATTTGAACACATGAATATGAAAATACATATTATCAATGCCTGGTAGCAGATGTGTGGAATATTTACAAAATAAATTAAATACAAATACATAGAAAGTCAAGCAATTTTGAAAAATGAGGTAATTATTAACTGCAGGGGGCAGGGGAAACAAAAGAGCTGTACTGTATTTCACTGTTCAGTCTACCAGAAAGCAGTATCTTCCTAATATAAATAATGAAATAACGATGACGGCTTTGACCCAAAATTATAGTATATGTAATTACATAAGGGAAAAGGAAGCAGGCTAGCAGTATGGGAAGCTCGGTATCAGAGTTAGAAGTGAGGCAATAACGCCCAAATCTAATGAGTCAAGAAATGGCCAGTTGACGCAGTGTTTAGAAATAAAGAGATGAATATTTGAGAAACTGGCCAGGGGTCACAAAAATTTCTTCTAAGTAGACTTGGAGATAAAGAAGGTAGGCATTATCCATTTTTTCATTGTAGTTTGATTTTAAGCTCTGTAAAAATTTCACTTTTTGAAAACAATCTACAATAACTAACAGACAAAGAATGTCTGCAATATATGCTAGAGATAACTGGTGTCTTGCAACCAGAAGCTCTTAGAAAAGACATCAGCATGATCGAAAACCAGCACGAGGTAAGAGCAGGCAATTCCCAAAAGAAATGTGTACCTGAAAATCCAACAACACAAAGACTTTCACCCTTTAAAGAAACAAGCACAATCCCCCACCCCCCCCAAAAAAAAATCCAGTTTAAGATGGGTTTATTTTAATGCACTAAGTAGCAAAAACTTGAAAATGGGTAACGTCAGTATTGCTGCTAAGGATGTGAGAAATGCACTGATTGTGAAGTTAAAATTAATATTTCATTTCTGGAGGGAAATTTAATAAAAGTGAATCAAAACCTTAAAGAGATGCATGATGTTTTATTCAGTCATTCCTGCTACAAATACATCTTTAAAGAAGTGACAAACATGAGAGGACTTCCCACAATAACTCTGTGGGAAAATCCCATTAGTTTTTCATGCCATTTTCTGAAGGCCCTGCCCTGGTACGTATGAAAGGATTCAGCGATATGAATGCTTAATTGATCCCGCCTTTCCCCAGACAGTCTTCTTCAGAGTAACTCTCCAGGTACAGGGTCCTTACCTGCACGGTTCGTCTTGCATTTATCTGCTCTTCGTGCAACTTGTCCCAGATGCTGCATCTTTGATACTAGTAGACAAAAGAAAGGATTAATGGGGATTAAGTGATGGTGTCTACGTACCCCCAGATTCCTACTCATCTACCCAAATGTAAACACAGTAGCAAAAGAATAAAGGGACTTAGCAATAGGGGCGAACTTCAAGAATAGAAAGTGGTTTCAAAGTGGTCTAGAGCAGCAGTTCTCAACCTTCCCAATGCAACGACCCTTTCATACAGCTCCTCATGCTGTGGTGACCGCCACCCCCACCCCCACCATAAAATTATTTCTGTTGCTACTTCATAACTGTCATTTTGCTGTTGTAATGAATCGGGCGACCCCTGTGAAAGGGTCATTTGACTCCCAAAGGGGTCACAACCCACAGGTTGAGAAGCACTAATCTAGAAGTTTGAATTAGAAAACACACAGAGATAAATCAAAGCCAGGAAACATTCAACTAGAACGGAATGAGGAGGTGACATTTGTCATAAAGTACTCTTGAGTAGTTTCCAGCTCATAATGACCTTATGTAAAGCAGAACTCCCATAAAGATTGCCTGGTCCAGAACCATCCTCACAACTGTTACTACCGAGAGTCCATTGTAACCACCATGTCAATCACTGTCCCTTTACTTTACCAAGCATGATGTCCTTCTCTAAGAACTAGTGCCTCCTGATAACATGTCCAAAGGACGTAAGGAGAATTCTCATCGTCACTACTAAGCTTTCCAGTTGTATTTCTCCCAAGACAGATGTAGCCATTCTTTGGCAATCCGGTATTAGAGGATAGTCCACATGTCTTTTGTTCTATAAGTGAATTGAGAGTCCTGGGGGTATAGTGGGTTACATGTTGGGCCGCTAACCACAAGGTCAGCAGTTTGAAACCACTAGCTGCTCTGCAGGAGGAAAAGAAACTTTCTAATCTTAGATTTACTTTGGGGAACCCATAGGAGAAGTTCAGAATCAGCTCAATGGCACTGAGTTTTGAGTTTGATAAATGAATGAATGATTGCCCATATCTTGCTGACAGCATCTTTATAGATAGCCAGTCTTATGTTCTGTGTTGGGCAACATATCAGGTACAATGAATGAAAAATTTCCCTCCTGCTACAAAAGTTCTACATATACATATCTGCTTAAATATGAAGCTGACATACAAGATCCTTGGGAAAATTCCCAAGCTAACCACATGCCTGAGTAGTTAACTTGAGCCGGTGCCACAGCTACCGCACGGAGCGTTGTGAAGGTGAATGATATTGTTGTATAACCAAGGTGCGTGGATTTTCAAAAGCAACAAGAAGATAATGGATGAAATCTTTGACCTAAAAGATCTGATCTTGGCATTTTACTTCCTAATAGAAATCTAGTTGAACAAAGAGCTCTATACTCAGAAAGAGGTACTAATAAATAAAAACAAGTGCATCAGTATTGGTGATAAGAAACCTTAACTGTCTTGGTCTGGGTTCTTGGTCAAAATAAATAAGTCCCTTCTAAATATTCATACCTTTAATTTATGTGTATTTAGGACATACTTTACCTGCTACTTGTATGATATAGAGACTTTTACATTAAGATACCATTTTGAAAAGTTATCCTTGGATTAGTCCTGAGAAAGCCATCCAAATCCCATTTGCCCTAAGCCCTTCTGAACCATCTTTTAACTTTTCAGTTGGTAGTTAAAACACAACCTGTTTCCACCATCTAGGGACCACTTACCCTTAACACATAGTTGCCACCGATATAGCCCCACTGAATGAACTTAAAATCGAACAAAAGATCAAACAGAAGAAACAATCTCCTACGAGCGGGAATCAGCACAATAAGAACTCCCAAGCAAGAAAACTGAACTTCAGATTCAATATTGGGAAGGGACTAAAATATGCATTTTTCTAATAAAAGCATGAGAAAAGAACAAAATGCCATTGAAAAATGATTGCTATTTAGCATCTATTTAAACCCTACTACTGAGGTGCACGTGTGGCATTAAGAAGCAAGTGTCAAAAGTTCTTCCTTGCAGTGAGCCAAACATCATCTCCCATAACTTGTGATCACTGGCCCCATTTTTTAAAATCCTTTTAATGGGGTCTCATACAACTCTTATCGCAATCCATGCATAAGTCCATTGTGTGTCAAGCACACCTGTACATCTGCTGCCCTCATTGTTCTCGTAACATTTGCTTTCTATGTAAGCCCTTAGCATCGTCTCCTCATCTTTCCCCCTCCCTCCCCACTTCTCCTCCCTCATGAACCCTTGATAATTTATAAATTACTATTACTTTGCCATATCTTACACTGTCTGATATCTCCCTTCACATTGTCCATACCTCAGGAAGGAGGTTATATGTGGATCCTTATCATCGGTCCCCCTTTCTACCCACCTTCCCTCCACTCTCCTGGTATCGGCACTCTCACCACTGGTCCTGAAGGGGTCACCTGTCCTGGATTCCCCATGTGTCCAGCTCCTATCTGTGCCAGTGCACATCCACTGGTCTAGCCAGATTTGTAAGGCAAAATTGGGATCATTATAGAGGGGAGGAGGAAACATTGAAGAACTAGAGGAAAGTTGTAAGTTTCATCATTGCTATACTGCACCCTAAGTAGTTTGTCTCCTCCCTACGACCCCTCTGTAAGAACAAGTCCATTACCTACGGGTTTGGGTCCCAAACCTGTACTCCCTCTCATTTACAATAATAAAATTTTTAGTTGTTGGTGCCTGACACCTGATCCCTTCGACACCTTGTGGTCACACAGACTTATGTGCTTCTTCCATGTGGACTCTGATGGCCCCATCTTTGACCACAAAGACACATATAATATGTCCAGTCTTTTCCCAGGTGACAGCCCTTCAGGACTTTTAAGACTGGTATTCGATCTAGACTTTTCTTCTTGCCACCACTAAAATCTAAGTTCTTCAGTCATCCTTACTTAATAAGGTTACCAAAACCAATAAAGAATTCACTTTTAAAACTTTTCACTGATTGCTACCCTTATGAGTATCAGTGCTAAGGTTCAGATCACTAAGTGATAAAGAATATTTTTTGTCCATCATAATCTTCATTTACCAACACTAATCCATACAGTGAGTCTGACACACAATTAAACTCAAGATTACTAGTTAATGGTCTAGAATAACAATTGTTTACTGCTGCTTTGGAAATTGTGTCACCAGCAACACGACTTGTTATTAAGTTAAACAGCGAACATGCTGAACAATTAACTTCCAAGTATCAATCTTTTTTTCTTCTTTTGATGAATCATTTTATTGGGAAGCTCTTGCAAACCCAAGACTTGTAAAAAATCTAGCACTCAATTGTATTAAGCAAACTTGTTCAGGTGTTGCCACCCACCATCAAGCTTACATGCAAGGTTGTTATTGCTGCACATGACTGCATTTTCATAGAACACCAAGCCTTGGATTAACCACCAGGCATATTTTTATTTTATCAGTCCAGCTTTCTAAAGATCAAGCGCACTTATAGCTGTCTGATGAATGGTTAGAAAGGTAAAAAATTACATCCATGGCCCTTCAGGTCTACCGCACAGTGCAGCGTGAATTGGTGTCTCTCTGACTGGAGATGAAGTCACTTGTGTCACTGGGAGTGAGTGGGAATTGGAACAAAAGGCAGTGTTTGAAAGGTGGCAGAGGGTGGTGTGGATATGGCTAGAAGAGGCAGAGGAAACCTATTCACACTCCATATTTTTCTACTTTCATCTTGATTGAGAAAAATGATCTTCAAAATCAAAAAGCCTGTAATAAACACGACGCAGAAATGAAAACCAAACATGTCACAGCAAACCCAGACACTTCAAATGAGTTCAAGTCAACAGACCCAGGGAAATTACCTTTGAGTGAACCAGAAGCTTTTGCAAGTGTGAATACTGAAGCAGTCTGCTTATCTAGGAGGAACTGTGGAGTACGGAAAAGTTCCTAGGGACCAGCAAATATTGACCCAATTTCCACAGAAGGAAGTGCATTTAAGATACTGCCAGCTGTGAACCATACTGTAAACCTGTGAGGAGATTCTATACTAGATTATGAGAGAGGTGATTTCTGAGCTTAGAAAGAGAAAGGGTGACGGTAGACTGGTGTGCTCCTGTCCAACACCTTCATGGATGACTTGAAAACAACAAGTGTACAATTAACCACATGTGTACACAACGTGAACTGGAAGGAATAACTAATATACAATGAAGACAATAATTCCACAAGACAAAAAGAACAAATCTAGTGATGACAAACGTAGAAGTAAGAATTTACATGTAAAGGAGCAATGGGACAAGCACATGAACTAGCTGTGATCTGTCTCGGCAGCTGCAGTTTATGTAAGGGGGAAAAAAGCCTGTGGACTTAGCTGATGACAAAGCCAGTAAAAGAGTCAGCAATAGAAAGTCGCTTCTAACACCACTGAGGTCATCTTTGGCTCTCTGGATACATCCAGGTAGTGCTCTCTTGGTCATCCATTTATTAGGAGTGCACTATGTTTCAAGCATAAAGCTAGGAGTAAACCCATCTACTTACATAATGACCTCAAGCAAGTAATTGAACGACTTCAGGTCTGCCCTTTCGTCTGAAAAATGAAGAGGAAAACAGGGGTGCATCAAACCTCAAGCATAACACGTGACTGGCAACAACTCCTACTTTTGTTGTTAATATCCCTTGCTTACGTGTCAAGGAAGTTGTAGAAGAGATTATAGTCTTGCTGGCTCACACTACCCCAGAACGCAGCCCCGGGACAGGATGAACCAGAGAAGCTCGGGATGCAGGAACACTAACTACAGCTGAGGGCGGGGAACAGACACCTAGCGCCACACCAGAAAAATGAAGTCTGTATATGGATGACAAGCGATACTGCTCTCCCCCCTAACTACTCTCCTTCCCCAGCTGAGTGAAAAATGTATAAATGTATACTACACCCTCTCTCAATCCTGACCTCCACATTTGCCATCATGACCATTCTGACCCAATAAATGCATCATCCTGACAGGCAGGAGACTGTAGGGTTGCTTTCTTTGGAAATGAATTGCTAACAAGACCTACAGATACGGATGCCTCGTGGTTCCCCATTAAAATAGATCCTCACTCGTTCACCCTTCCAGTCAGCAAGACCCCTGCTGTCACCCTGTTACACAATTCCTCTTCTACACACACCTTCCAAGGAACACTCTGGAATATCGGCAGCCACCCAAGAAAGTCAATAACATAATAAGCTGGGACAAACACACACAAGAAGGGGACTCAAAGGAAAACAAAGACAAGGATGCTTAAGAAAACATAAAAATAATACCGCAGAGATGAGATGATAATCCATCCATGGAACAAGAACAGGATTAGCTTTGAAAGCCAATCACATCTCATTAAAAGAAAGATAAGAATAAAAGAGTGAACATTGAGAGAATAAAATTTAGTTAGAAATGGAAATGAAGCTCTGGTTATCTGCCGCCCATCATTTATCTGTCAGTTTGTTGCACTGTGGTGACTTCTGTGTTTCATGAGGTAGGAAATTACAGGAGGATGTCAAAAAACAACAACAGAAAACGAAAATTTTTTTCAAAGCTAAGCATTTAAATTTTTTTATAAAGCCACCTTATCACTTTCAAAGTACTTTCTATTATACTTAATACATTTTTCAACTTTGTGATTTCATTCTTGGAAACATTTTTCAAACTCATCTTTTTGAATGGCTGACAGCACCTCCCTCATTTTTTTGTTCACCCTTTCTGTGTCAACAAATTGCTGTCCTTTCATGCTCTTCTTCTTTCACAGAAGCAAAAAGTAGTTGTACAAAGCAACATCAAGTGGGGAATGCTGTTTTTGTCCCAAACTGGTACACTGAGATAGCTGTGTGAGCAGGTGCATTGTTGTGGTGGCAAAAAAGAGTCCCCAATCTGCTACAAGTCAGCCCTTTTTTTGTCGCATACTGTTACACCATCTTTCCAGAACCTCTAAATGGAAAGATGGACTAGTTTGTGTTAGTCCAGGTAGACTAGAGAAGCAAATTCATAAACATGCACTTGTATATAAGGGAGAGGTTTATATACAATGGAACATTGAGAAAGCATCCCAACCTAGTCCAGTCCAAGTCCATAAGTTCAATATTAGCCCATATTTCCAATACCAATCCATAAGTCCTCTTCAGACTCACAAAGCACACGCAACAATGCCAGAACAATCACAGGCCAGTGCAGAGTCTTGTGTATCCATTTGTGGTAGAAGCATCTCAGCGCTACAGGGGCTTCTCTGGAACTTCTCAAGCATCTCAGGACTAGTAGGAGTCTCCACGTGACTTTTCCAGCTTCAGAGGTCTGGTTCCATTAGGGTAAGCCCATGTGGCTTCTTCTCTGGGAAGTCTCACAGGAAGCCCACCTTGTGTCTTGTCAGTAGAGGGTTCTAAGAGACTGAATCTATAGTCTCTCACCTCTATGGGGAAATATTGCAAGACTTCCCAGAATTCTCAGAGAAAGCCATGTCCAACAAGGTCTCATTGGCTATCTCCAGATTGATAGGCTAGACTCCACCCCTACACTCCCAATCATGAAACTGACACCAACGTACATGACTGCCACATAGTATGATCCGATGGAATGAAGTCCGAGTAAGTTGATGGTTTCCATTCCTTCAGGAAGTTGATGGACATCCAGAACAAGGTCTGTCTTCAGTCGACATTTCACCTCTTTTGAAATGAGAAAACCATTTGTATTCTTGAATTTTTCCCATAGTACTGTCCTTGTAAGCTGTGCTCAATATCACAACAGTTTCTGTGGCATTCCACTCCCCTACACCCCAAAAAGAAATAAAATTTCATTGCCACACGCTGTTCTCTTAAATCTATCATCACAAAAAAAATGAGGTTCGAGTGAAACTGCTTTTACAAAAAAAATTCACAGTGACCAGAGAGAACATATAATATCTACATGCCTATAGGGAAGACAAGGCAACCCAACTATTATTCAAATTACACACCAAACCACGAAAACCAATGATGAAGAAATTAAATCCTACCAGTTTCTCGAGACTGAAATTGATTACGCAATCATGCAATCAGGGTGCACTAAGAACGACTGGCAACTTAAAGGCAATCATTGAAAACGAAGAAGAAAGCTCAGTAGTTAGACTATTTAGGTTTGGTAAAAGAAACAATGCCACAATAGAATTTTGCAAGCCCAACAACATCTTCATTGCAAAGACCTTTTTAAAAAAGCACTTTTAAGGGTGACTGACATAAAGGGTTCCAGAGGATACCATGAGGAACAGCTCAAATGTTTCTAAGGATCGATGAGAGAGAGGTTTCATCTCAAGAACGGTGGACATGTAATCAGGAGACAACAGTCCCTGGAGAAGGACATCATGCTTGGTAAGGTGGATTGCCAGAAAAAAACAACAACAAGGAAGGCCCTTGACAAAATGGATTGGTACTGGGACTGAAATCACGGACTCAACAATTGTGGGGATCACGCTGGATCAGACAGCACTTTGTCTGTTGTTCTAGGAGTTGTCAGTAGGAGTTGGAACTGACAACACTTAAAAACAACAGCAATTCCACCTTCACTGGAACGTGGATGTGCTAGCTTCAGCTGGAAGCCATCGGACACCAGGCAAGTCGGAAGCGAGCAGAGGATGGCCGAACAGTCCATGGAGATACTGGGTCTTGAGGGATTGCTGAACTGCTACTGCAGTTCGAGACTGCCTCCAAAACTGTTAAAAGACCACTTATTTTTTTAAATTATTGATTGAATTTACAAAGAGGGGGCTTTGAAAATTTCAAGGGATCTTCACAGAAGCTTTGGGAAGCCTCTCCTATCGGGGGGTTTGCTGTTAGGTGCACCTTGACCATCTACTGATAACGTACATGCTGCCTTTCCTCTCAAGTCCCTATACTAGAAAACAAAAGAAATGTTGTCCCAAGCTTACAGTATACTTTGTTCATCACATTCCCTGTGCTTAAGCCCACGATCTTGGCCCAGAGGGCTGACTGCTAACACTTCAAATTTCAGGATTACATTTTAATCAAGGCCAGCGTGCGTAATAAAATGTAATGCTGAAGGACCTATGGAATAGAGACCCAGGTGTCCGCAGCACACTGCTCTCATTGTCTTCCGCTGCTGCAGAATCGCTCCACGGAGGCTTACCTTCAATTTCCCTTTAGTCTGACTTTCTTCTTTTAAATTCATATTGGATGACTGATGGGCAACATAATAAATATTTTATCTTTCCTCACCCTTCTTCCAGGAAGAATATGCCTTTTTGAGAGCGAGTCACTGTCAGACACCTGGAGTCTGCCTTCAGCGTCGCCCTCTTTTGTCCAGCCAGAACGAGCACTGCAGCTTCTCCGTGCTTCTACATCGCCGTACCTAGTCACTGAAATATGCTTCTCGGACTAGATAAAAAGCCATTTTCTTCATTAAACTACAAAGTCTACAGATAGTAGATGCCTACGAATATGAACCAAATATAGATCAGGAGGAGCCTAGCTGCTTGGCCTATGACAACATCACCTACAATGCTCACCTCATTGGAGGTATTGTCCAAAAACTTAGAGTGGAAATTTCACAAAATGCTAAAGGGAAAATGTTCAGGCAGAGATGGATGGATCATTATTACTTTGAGGTAAGTGTCTTATTAATCAATTAGAGAACAATTCCTGTTCTTGTTCCACCTTCCTCTCTGGGTTCTCATGTTCCCGTTGGTGGCAGGCTGGGTGGCACAAGGTGGCTAAGATCTGGCAACAGTGAGGGCACATGATTTGTGTAGAATACATGGAACAGAAGAGGAAACTGAGGCATGCTACACCTCAAAGGTAAAAGTAGAAAAATAAAGGAAAGACATGGGATTTGAAAGATCACAGTCCACTTATTTCTGTCTTTCACAATCAATTTATCTGCCAAATTCCGGTCTCGTTTGTAACGGGACACTTTAGTATGAGGTCAGGCCTTTGAAACACAGCTAATATGATCAATCAGAAGAAACGAAGTCAATTTTAAAAACCACCTTCATGAGACCATAATTACTTTAAAACAAAGGTAGGAATGCAGTTTCATGGTAATGGAACAACCAGATAGAAATAATGCGTGTGTTCACCAATTGTGAGGCATGTAAGCAACAGCACTGAACAATCTTCGGGGAGACTAAATGGGAACTCGAGCTGCTGTGTAAGCCGTCACTGAAAACACAAGGAAATACTGTTTTTTAAAAAGATAAGAAAACAAATGCATTTCCACTGTACTAATAGACCAACTCGCTGCCACCAACCAAAGCATGGAATCTTTTTGTCTCCATTCATGACAAGAATACCAAGTTACTGGACAGCTTCCTCCTTCAAAGAGTCACAGCATTACCTGTTTTTACAGGTGAAACAAAAATAAAGGCTTGTAATTCTCTTATTTTTTGTACTCTGCAAAAGACCTAGCCTGTGAGAGAGGATGACATCTGTGGACCAGGGCTTGTCAGACATCTTGCGCAGGTGTGACACAGGGCTCACATGTAAGGCTTGGGGTGTGGAGCAGGGGGCGCTGTTGTGGATAGTCTTCAACTGCCGCACACATACCCTGGGGTCATTACTCATTGGACTGGGTGGGAGTTACATAAAATTTCATGTCAGGGGGTTAAACTCAAATTTCATGGCCATCGAGCCAGTTTCAACTTATCGTGACCTTATAGGAGAGAGTAGCATTACCCCTGTGGGTTTCAGAAACTATAACTCTTTACAGGAGTAGAAAGCCTTATTTTTCTTCCATAGAGTGGCTGGTGATTTCGAACTGCTGACGTTTCTGTTAGTGGCCCAATTTGTAACCCAGATGGTATATATGGGTGTGTGTGTGTGTGTGTGTGTGTGTGTGTGTGTGAGATTTTTCTTATACACTACTCAGTTGAGGATGATAGTGGGGCTTCTTCTGAAAACTTTAGTTATATCTCTCCCCACCCCCACCTCCTCCAAAAATTAAAATAAGAATCAAGGGGAGGTCACACAGCTTAAATTTACATTGGGCTTTTCCTTCTGAAGGACTAACTACTGGCCCCTGCACAGCAAACAAGGCACTATCACTCGCCAAATCAATGCTCACCACTCAGCGAGCTGATGTTCCCACGAATGTCATCACCAGCCCTGCGGGTTCTGGCCTCCAGTCGGTCGGTCTGGTCACCCTCTACCACAGTCACAGAGCCTACTTCTTCCTCCCTTGACTTCCGCAGTTCTCAACCTGTGGGTCCCCACTCCTGTGGGGGTCCAATGAGCCTTTCATAGGGGTCACCCGATTCATAGCAGTAGCAAAATGAGTGATGAAGTAGCAACAAGACTAATGTCACCATTGGGGGTCACCACAACAGGAGGAACTGGGTGAAAGGCCGCGGCATGAGGAAGGTTGAGAACCGCTGCTCTAGTTCCTTGGTTGATCTTGACACGATGTCTATCAATTTGGGGGAGGGAAGTAGTGAAGTAATAACACTCTCTGATAACCCACAACTCACTACTTTGTTAGCATGGGGGCTGCAAAGAATTTATGGGAAAAATCCATTTTCTTTCCATTCAATGTTCTGACCCACATTCTGAAGTCTCCTGGCCCATGCGCCTGCAGAGGCGAGGAACTGCTTACTGGTGGACACACAGGCATTAGCTGAGGGAATCTGCTCAGGTCTGAGGGAAATGAAGTTCCTGAGCCAGAGTGCCCCACCTTCACATTTGGTACAATAGGAAACAGCTTGCATATTAATTATTAAGTGCCCAATAGACAGATATGTGCATTTAAATAAGTGCAGGGTCAATTTCCAGATCTTTTCCTAAAACAGTAATATATAAGACATGCATTTGGAGTCCAGAGGAGAGGAACCATGTTGCAAAATCAATAGGAGCTGCTCTTTCCGCAGAGCCTCTGATCTGATGTTCTAAATCTAGCTGAAAGGCAAAACAAATGGAAAACCGGGGATGTCGCTGTTCTTGTAACAGCAAACAACCAGGCTCACCTTCTCAATATTTATCTGATGCTTTCTCAGTCTCTCCAGGTCTGTTGGGATCACAATCTTCGTGAACTTCTGGATCGCTGGCTCAAGGCGGCGTAATTTCACCTTCTCTTCATCTTCAGACATCCTCAAAAAATGGCTCGTCACGATTACGTGCAAGAAGTATTTTCGCCACTCATTCAGAAAAACCTAAAAGGAAAATGCATCTTTAGCAAGCTTCTAAACTCTGACTCTATTATTTTAAAAAGCCAACCACTAGGTAACTCCAAAATTTATTCTCTGGAGGTACTTGATGTACTTGTGTGACCTGTTTTTTTCTTTGTGAAAAATCGCTTCTTTTCAAACTTTTTCCTCTTTGCAAAAGTAATGCATATTGACCCTTCCTGGGGGAGGGACAACAGAAAAGTGGGTGAAGGGAGACATCGGAGTATAAGATATGAAAAAATAATAATTTATAAGTCATCAAGGGTTTATAGCTAATAGCATGAGACAAAGAAAAGACATGAAAGGTATGCACAGATGATATGATTTTTTGTTTGTTTTTTTTTGGGGGGGGGCATCACTGCCCTCTGGTGCTGGGAGTGGGAGGCCCAGCCTTTGCTCCTGTGGAGCCCGGCTGGAATTGAACCTCCATCCCAGTGGGCCACAATCCCACGCGCACAACCACTATGCCACCGGGGCTCAGTCCATGATATGATTTTATAGATGGAAAATTCCAAAAGTTTCACAAAGGATGGAGTAGAAGCAATCGAGGAATATGGCAGAGGGGCAGGATACAAAATGAACAAACAGAAGTCTATCAGACTGCTATACAAGCTAAGCACAAATTGAAACATCTCTGGTCAGGGACATACCTGACTAAAAGAACAGAAGATTTATATGAGGAAAACTACAGAACAATATTACAAGGAACCAAGAAAGACCTCAACAAATAGAATATTACACACTTAAGGATTGGAAGACTGAATATAGTAAAGATGTCAGTTATGCTCAAGACACTAAGTTTAATGCAAGTCTCAATACAAGTACCCTCATCTTTCTTCAAAGAAATAGAAAAACTGATTACCAACTTCATGTAGAGAGGAAAGAAGCCCAGAATCAGCAGAGAACTCCTCAAGAAGAAGGATGCAGTAGGAGGGCTTGCTTTACCTGACTTTGGCATATATTAAACAGCCAAAGTGGTCAAAACAGTGTGGTATTGGTATAATGACACTCAGACCAATGGAAAAGAACTGAAAACCCAGAAATAAAATCATCAGCATACAGACAACTGGTCTTTGAGAAAGGTCCCCAAAATATCAAATGGGAAGCAGATGCCCTCTTTAACAAGTGATGCTGAAAAAAATGAATACCTACCTGCAGAAAAATGAAGCAAGACTCTTATCTCACTCCATGCACAAGAATAAACTCAAGGTAGATCACAAACCTCGGGGTAAAACCACAAACTACTAGAGGACCATTAATGAGGGAATTGAGACAAATCTGAAAACTTTGGTGCAGGGAACACATAGGCTATCAGAAATAGGAAAGGAAACAAATTACAGATGAGTCACAAATTGACAAGCGGGATATACTGAAGATAAATCACCTGTGTACATTGAAAGAATTCACCAAGAAAGTAACAAGAGAATCCACAGACTGGGAAAACATATTTAGCAATGACACACCAAACAAAGGCCTTATTACTAAAATATACAATACTCTATTATCTTCCAAAAAACAAAAAACAAACCAATTTTCCACTGAGGAGGTAGGCAAAGGACCTGAATAGAAGTTTCACAAGGGCAGAAATATGAATGGCCAATAAACATAGGAGAAAATGTTTCCGATCATTAGCCATAAGAGACATGCAAATTAAAACAACTATGAGATACCACCTAGCCCTCGAAGGAAGCCCAATTCAAAACATCACAAAGCAACAAGTACTGGAGAGATTGTGGTAAGATAGGAACTCTCATTCACTGCTGATAGACCTGTGGGTATGTACAGCCACTATGGGAATCGATTTGGTGAAATCTAAAACAGAAGGAAATCAAGTTACTATGTGACCCAGAAACCCCCCTGCTGGACATATACCAAAAGAACCAAAAAAAAAAAAAAACCCAAAAAAACATGGCCAGACATCTGTCCTCCCATGTTCATTGTGGCACAGTTCACAATTGCAAGGAGTTGCAAATTTCCATCAACAGATGAATGGAGTAAAAAACTGGAACATACTTACAATGGAGTACTACGCATCACTGAAAAACAGTGACGAATGTATGAAGCATATCACCGCATGAGAGGAACTACTGGAAATTATGCTAAGTGAAGTAAGTCAAGTACAAAAGGACAAGTATAACATGAGCATAGGGAAATAGCTACTGTATTCAAACATTCCGGAGGTAAGGTCCAGGTAGAATGGCAGGGGCCAAACCAAATCCAGGTATAAAGATGGTAGCAACTAAAAAGGATAGGAGAAAAAAGAAAAAAAAGAAATGGGTAGTGGGGGAGCAGGGCACTAACCCACCCAAGAAGAGGGTATTGTTTATATTTCCATAGGGAAAGAGGGACCAGATTTCAACCAGGTGCAATAAGATGTGGATACAACATACTGGCATGAAGCAGGAAAGCAGCAGAAAGGCCTGAGGGGTCAGCCCCAATGACAACTACATAGACAGCTGTCCCTCCCCCCAGAAGAATTCACTTCAGAGGACAGCACAGAAGTTACAGCTCAGGATGAGAGACCTGTCTGATCAGAGCACACAGGAGCAAATGAAGGGGGAGGAAGAGCAACTGGAGTACATCCTAGCTCAACAAGCCCTGAGAACAATATTCCTGCTCAGAGCAACCAACACACGTAGACGGCCATATGACTGGCCCCACTACAAGACATGACATCCTTCTTTGACCCATAGCCCCATGGGAACAACACTGGAGACACAGTGTGAGAATTGCACCCAATATGACCCTACCACACCAAAGTAAAGCACTAAAGGTGTGCAAAGAACAGCAAGGAGAGGCGAGTAAGAAGTCCCAGGGAATATCAAAAATAGACTTTGGGGCTAGGGTGTGGCACCCTCTCAGTCTCAATTGGAAAATACTCCTAATTATCAACAAACAGACCTTTAACTATTTACAGACTTTTATTTGGTCCTTGTTTTGTGTTTTGTTTTGTTGCTTTGTTTTGCTCTATCTTGTTTTTATGCATATCACTATCTCTGCACCATCTATCTAGATAAGATAGGCACAATAAACAATCCGATAGAGAAATCCATGGGACCAACAGTTCCAAGGGGAGCATGGGAGAGGGAGAGTTGGGGGAAATGAACTGGTGTTAACAAACACAGGGACAAGGGAACAACAAGTGATCCAAAATTGATGTAGAGGAGGGTGTAAGAGGCCTGGTAAGGCTTGATTGAGGGCAATATAACTGAGAGGAATTACTGAAACCCAAGTGATGGCTAAGGAGAGTAGAACAAGAGGAAAGAAAGTGGAAATAGAGGAAAGAACTAGGAGGCAACAGGCATTTATAAAGGTCTAAATATAGGCATTTATATATGTAAATATATTTATATATGATGATGGGGAATCTATGTGCATATATCTACAGGTTTAATATTAACATCGGAGGTGAGCATTAGACCTCTACTCAATTACTCTCACTATAATAGAACTCACCTTGTTCTATTAAACTGGCATTCCATAATGTTCACCTTCCTGACATGATCACCAAAGACAAAGCAAATGTGGTGAAAAAAGCTGATGGTGCCTGGCTATCAAAAGATATAGCACCTGGGGTCTTAAAGGCTTGAAGATAAACAAGTGGCCATCTAGCTGAGAAGAAACAGAACCCACATGGAAGAAGCATGTGTGATCATGAGGGTCAATGTAATTAAGTATCAGGCATCAAAGAACAAAAAATGTCATTGTTAATGAGGGGGAGTGCAGAGTGGAGACCCAAAGCCCATCTGTAGGCAACTGGATGTCCCCTTACAGGAGGGACTTGGGGAGGAGACAAACCAGTCAGGATACAGTGTAGCAATGATGAAACATACACTTTCCTCTAGTTCTTTAATGCTTCCTCTCCCTCACTATCATGATCCCAATTGTACCTTAAATCTGGCTAGACCAGAGGATGTACACTGGTACAGATAGGAACTGGAAACACAGGGAATCCAGGACAGATGAACCCCTCAGAACCAATGGTAAAAGTGGAGATACTAAAAGGGTGGAGGGAAAGGGGGTAGAAAGGGAAGGGGGTAGAAAGGGGGAACTAATTATAAATACCTACATATAATACCTACACATAATACCTCCTTGGGGGATGGACAACAGAAAAATAGATGCAGGAAGGTGTTGAACCGTGTAAGACATTAAAAAAAATTATCATGGGTTTATGAGGAAGGGAGCATGGGGATGGAGGGGAAAATGAGGAGCTGATATCAAGGACTCGAGTAAAAAGGAAATGCTTTGAGAATGATAATGGCAACAAATGTACAAAAGTGTCTGACCCAATGGTTGGATGTTTGTGTTGTGATAAGAATTGTAGAAGCTCCCAATAAAATGATTTAAACAAGTGATGCATATTGGGTGCAGCACAGCGCAGATGGAACACACGACATTTCTCTAATTCAGTGGTTCTCAACCTGTGGGTTGCGACCCCTTTGAGGCTTGACGGACCCTTTCACAGGGGTAGCCCAATTCATAACAGTAGCAACAAAAACAATTTTATGGTTGGGGGTCACCACAACATGAAGAACTGAATTAAAGGGTCACGTCATTAGGAAGGTTGAGAACCACTGCTCTAATTCTTTAACCACCACCACCACCACCACCCCCCACTATCATGACCCCGATCTTACCTTTGAGTTCTGGCTAGACCAGAACATGTTACACTGGTACAGATAAGAGCTCATGACACTGGAAATCAAAGTCAGATAAACCCCTCAGGAACAGAAATGGGAGCAGTGATACTATGAGGGTAGAGGGAAAGTGGGCGGAAATGGGAAAGAAATGGGGAGTTGACTACAATGATGGATGTATAATTATCTCCCTCACCCAAGAGAGATAGAGAACTATAAAACAAACGAAGGGAGACAGCAGGCAGTGTAAGATATAAAAATAATAATTTATAATTTATCAGGGGTCCATAAAAGGGGCCGAGAAGAGTTGATACCAAGGGCTCAAACAGAAAGAAAATATTTGAAAGTGATGATGGCACCCTATGTAAAAATGTGCTTGATACAACTGATGTATAGGGATTGTTATAAGGACTCCCTATAAAAGGATTTATTTTAAGAAAGTAATGCATATTAAGTTATGCATTACCTTAAAACAATATATATATAACCTAAACAAATAAAATAAACAATGATCTCTTCACTCACAGATTTTTCTTTATGCTTTGATAAATGTTGTCTCAGGCTTTTCTAAAGAGTCCAGAAGGGAGCTGCAGGGCACATAGGGGAAAATGGGGTGAAAAGATAATAACACTTTCCAGAAATGTTTTGAAGGGCCCTGATGGAGGAGGTACCTTAAAGAGCCCTGCTGGCACAAAAGGTGAGCGGTTCCACACTCAAGCACTAACCCCGAAGTCTGTATTTCCAACCCACCAGCTGGCCCATGGGAAAGGGCCTTGTTGATTCTCTCCTGTCAGGATTATCAACAGCCTAGAAAACCCCAGAGATCCTTGCTATGGAGTTGCAGTGAGTCAGAATGGACTTGGCAGTGCACAACTACAAATCGTGTGTCAGATCTCCCAAAATCTGCCGCTGAAAACCCCACAGAGGGCACTTCTATTCTGACCCTGGCAGAGCTACCATGGCTCAGAACCAATTCGAGGGAAACTCATTTTATATATACATATATATATACCTCTAAAAAAAACTACAAATAGAGTGGCTAGGTTTTCATTTCCCTACATATCTCGGGCATTGAATAACATTGCCAAATAGAGGTGGCAAGTGGTAAAACTCGAAGAAATCAGTGCATTTGTAAGACTTCTAGTAAGAACAGTAAGAACTTGTATCAAATACCACTTCTAAAGCCCTCATCACCTAACTATGTACTTCGCACATAGTACGACACTCTTCTCATCAACGTCCTCTCATCTGCCTGCTCCTGTTCTCACAAAGTGACTAATATTGTTGCTAACCGACACAAATGACAAGCCACAGACTGTCCTTCCTACTTCTCCTGCAGCTTTTCTGCCAGTGCTCCTGAAAGTCCAAGAGGGGCCAGGGCAGGCAGGGAGCGGGGTGGTTAAAAACAGTAATGGTTTGTCTAACATTAATATTTCCTAGTTTACCACACAGTTTCTTGTGTTCTCTTCTACCACATAGATGATATCAAAATGCATTGAAACTGACTGGGTGCCTCAACAGACGCCGACTGAGCGACATAATCTCTCCACATCCCCCCTCGCCACCAGATCTCGTCAAACAGGGGCAGTATGATTAGCGTGTGACAACAGGGCCTGTCCTTAGACTCTCACCTCTCTCCCGTTTCCGTAGATTGTCATTACTACAACTAAAACATCAACTGTAACCTTCTACACCGCCCCGAAGTTACCTCCACTAGTCCCCCACTCACCTTCAAAATGAAATCTACCCCACCCACCACTAACTCCCCCACCTCCTCCCGGCTTCCCAACAACGCGCCCTTTGCCTGGATCCCTTTAAGACTCCTTTTGCTGCTAAACCTTAGGCCTCATCCGAGATGCAACTCAAAGGGCACTCTGCTTTTCTGCCGACCACTTAGCAGCCACTGGCTCCCCACTGGCTGGTTGGCTTCCTTCCTCTGTTGTCTCATTGCTGTTATCCTGACTTCCTTTTCCAGAGCAGAGGTATGGGTGGAATCTGCCCTTCTTCACCTTTCTGTCCACGGGGCCACCGTGGGGAAGATGTTCTGCCCTGAAACCTTCCAGAGGATTTGCCCAACACTTGGTGTCCCACAGAGGTTTGAATTTGCTCTAGCCCCCCCCCCCTTCTCTGCCATTTACTACTTTTATAAAACAGTAATCAAATGTGTGGGTCCAACTGAGAATAGATCTTAACAACATTCAAATAATTGCACAAATGGCAATACTGAAACAGAAAGTTGTCTAACAGCACATGTATTCATAAGAGTTCAAATAATGTTGGTACGCTGTTAATTACTGGGCAGTCTTAACTCAAGATACAAAGTACTATTTAGAAGCGTGATTAAATAGTTCAAATAATGTTTGCAAACTGTTCCTGGGTAAGTCCTAATTCAAGATACAAAGTACAGTTTAGCTGTGTGATCAAATAATGAGTGAAAGCATTTCTTGAATTTTCTGTTAGGAAATTGAAACCAGAGGATAAAAGACAAACATTAAGTTCACAATGCTGTAAACGATGCCTATAAAAAAAGGCCAGTCTTCAGCAATAAGATGTGCCAGTTCAAATTCCAACCCCACCACTGAATTAGTTGAGGGCTAAACATTCCAAGGGTTTCTTACCCTTTCGGTGGCTTCACGTCATCTGTCAAATGAGGAGACTAACCGCCCTGACTTTGTTAGTATTCGTGTTACCTTACCTAGTTACTGCATGGAACACACAGAGACAGTAGTGAGTCGACATGCAATAAGAGTTAGCCACATGAGTGTTCACTAAGGTGGAATGCATGCCAACTGGTCGATTTCCTCCAGATGCAACTCAAAGGTCACCCCTCTGTGAAAACCTCCTGGACCCACTGCTCCCCTACCCCTCTTCATTTCCTCCTCTCTACTAAAACTGGAACCGAGTTAGAGTGTGGATCATTGCTTCCTAACATTTTTAAGGTCTGCTTCTTTCCTTGAGGGAGAAAAAAAAGGTCCTATTAGTTTTTATTTCTAAACTTTAGCACAACACCTGGCACATTAGATTATAAATCTAATGCTTGTGGAATGAGCAGATTTACTTCTAGACCAGGATTTTTCAATAGTTGCTTGGCATGATGTGACCTTCCTGCTCTGGGGGAAAAAAATGAAGAAAATGAATTATGAAAATGAAAAAAAAAAAAAAAGGACAGCTATGATGGAGAACCAAAACCAGGAGCTGATTGTGTCTGAATCTATCCCTTTTGAATGCCTTGTTTACAAAGTTTATCTCATTTCTTCTACTGAGCTAGCTATCAGACAGGAAGCTTGTACCCTCACGGCCATCTAGTCTATTCTGACACAGTGACCCTATGGGACAGAGAAGAATGATCCTGTGGCTTTCCAAGGCTTGAAATCCAGCTCAGCCAGGATTCTCAGTGGTGTGGTCTTTTAAAATCCTGGGCTGTAAGTCACTACTCCATTGGACTCCCTGGGTTATACTTAATCCTATTCCTATTAACCTAAACATAGTTCTGCCTGTCCACAATCAATAATTGCCTGTGTATTTATATATAGGAAAATATGTTAAATATATTGCTGTTCTTCTTATTCAATGTTTCACATTTATAACAATAAAAAATTGACTATCCAATATTTTATTCATTAACATACATCAAGCATTACAAATGCTGAGGTGTAAAGGGAGTGTAACATAGCATTGACAGTGATGGGTAAGGTTATGTGTCAGCTTGGCTGGACCATGATTCTTAGTGGTTTGGCAGTCATGTAATCTGTGATCTGATGTGGCCATCCTCCACTTTTGGGTAATGTCAATTTTCATATAACAACCTGGCCTTTGGAACTTAACTGTGTCAATAAGGAGCATTTAATGAGATAGGGCAGAATGCCTTGCAAATTGTGGTAGTTACATAATCTGGTGTCAATGTGGGGCTTGAGATGATTAAGATTGAAAAGGTAAAGTCTGTGAATAATCAGGTCATAGCCAATGAGGCCTCTGGGTGGGCATGGCCTTCTTGTGAGAATTCTGGTAACTCCTGTATTTTCTCCCTGGAGTGGGGAGACACACACTCTCTGCTCATTTCCTGCGAGACATCCCTGAGGAGAAGCCACAGGGACCACCCTAATGCAGCCCTGGGAGTTGGAGAAACCATGTGGAAAGCTCTGCCAATGCTGAGATGCTTACAATGCCACTGGATCCAAAGACTTTCTACCCATAGCCTGTTATCCTGCATTCAGCATCATTGCATGTGTTTTGTGAGTCTTAAGAGAAATTTACAGATTGGTATCAGACATATGGGCTAATATTGGACTTATGAGTTTGGACTAGACAGGGTTGGGATGCTTTCTTAATTACAATTACCCTTATATAAAACTCTCTTTTACACACAGCCAGTAAAAATTGCAGGAACACTGAATTATCTAATATTTCTCGTGCCAAATTCTCTAATTCCCTCCAAACCATCATTGTGCTGTCTGGGTCTGCTTAGAAGGTTGGGGAAAGATACTGTAACTGTTCGCAGAATTCATTGTGATTACCTTCCTGTTGGGTACAAAATGCTTCTGAGAAGCAGCAATGGACTATCCCACTACTCGCTGGAACCAGGAGTGGGGCTTATCCTGTGGACCGTAGATCCCTGTGCAATGAACCTCCTGGTCCAGAAGACAGCTGGGAGAACAGAGGAGCAGCACAGAACCAGGAGCCAGAGCAGGAAGCAGAATGGCAGACTTCCCAACCCGTGGAGCAAGTACAGCTGAATGCTTTGGGGCAATAGGTGGTTTGCGGAAGGGGGCACTCTGGACACTTAAACTGGGGGAGCTGAACTTGCTGATGCGTGGGTATGGAGCAGAGTGCCTTTAGCCCGAGGCTTCCTGGGTGGGCTGCCGCTGGGCATATGATGCAGCGTGCTGTGTTTGCTGATCCTTGGAGCTTGAGCTGATGCCTTCTGGTTGAGCCTTACGTTCACCTGGCAGGAGTTTGAGGCAACTATCAGCAGCCCGGAAACAACTTTGTAGCATGTCTTATTAAACAACATCAGCCGATTTCTCAATTGCCTTACAACCTGTTGACTTCCTTAAAACATTCTTTCATCATGACTATTGTCTCTGAGCAAAGTGTACTCCATCCTGTACATCATTGAAACAAATAGTAGAACCCAGACATAAGAGTAGAAAATGTTAGCTAACACAACACAAATATATTCCAAAAAATGCCCAAACCTGTAAAATTGCTGTATTATTTTTTTACATAAAAAAGCATAGTAGACTATCTGGAGTAATGGAACTGTATCATGCACATAGTAGTAGATGCACAACATACACTGTACACTTCAAAGTCTATGACTATACACCACAAAGAAATGTACTAGATAAAAATGACAAACAAAAGGAGCACACACAGAAAATCCAAAATGGATAGAGGCTATGACATGAAATGAATAACGCAAGCACAATGAGAGGCGTGGGGAATAAAGTGACTGTGGAAAACAATCTTTTAACAAGACACTCAGGGTTCTACAGAGCCTGGGGACATCAGGGGCTGCTGATGAACAGTTTGAATGCACCCGCCACGTGGAGGGGGAAGGAAGAGGCTTGCTATTGCTGTAAAGGCTTGCAGCCTCCGAAACCCAGAGGGGCAGTCCTACTCTGCCCTTTCGGATGGCTGTCAGTCATAAGTGACTCGATGCCCGCGGCTAATAGGAGCCCCGGTGGCACTGTGGGTCAGATGTTGGGCAGCTAACCATAAGGTCCGGGTTTTAAATCTACCAGCCACTCCACACAAGGGCTACGAGGCTCTCTGCCCCCATAAAGGTCTGTAGTCTTGGGAATCCTCAGTAAAGCTACAGTGAGTCGTTGGAGTTGACTCAATGGCAATGGATGTGGTTTGGGAATTTACACGGTTAGAGACAGAAAGATGCACACAGCCGTATCGTACTCTAGTTCACGCATTTGCTTCTCATGGGGTTATAGGCTCTGAAATTACTTTATATGCATACTTTAAAACACACACACACATCCGCTGTCAAGTCAGCTACTGATTCCTACGGATCCCATGAGTGAGTACTAGGACTCGTCAAGGAGGAGGTATTTTGTAGACGTTACAAGCAAGAGAAGACTAGAGTGAATTCTGTGGTGCTGAATCAGAATCAGAATTGAATACTTTAACACACAGCGAACTAAATATAGATCATCGTAAATGCATGGGCTCATATGAAACTCCGAATCAAACCCACTGCCATTGACTGGATTCTGAGTCATAGTGACCCGACAGAAGAGAGCAGAACTTCCCCAGGGGCGTGCCGAGCCTGTAAGCCTCTGTAGGAGGAGAAAGCTGGAGCGGCTGGTAGTTTTGAACTACTGACCTCACAGCAGCCCAAGGCATAACTCTCTACCCCACCTATTGAGAGACCCTAGGAATAGTAACACCGTAGCGGCAGCGAATACAGCAAGTAAAAAGTTTTTGAGGATAATTTTTAAATTGCTACAACAGTATATCATTAGAAAGTGGCCAGATGAGCCCCGGTGGCATAGTGGTTGTGCGCGGGACTGCGGCCCACTGGGACGGAGGTTCAATTCCAGCCGTGGGGCTGGGCCTCCTACTCCCACCACCAGAGAGCAGTGATGCCCACCCCACCGCCCCCCAAAAAAAGAAAGTGCCCAGAAATCCACGCCAGATTCAGAAGAGGATGTGGAATGCGGGATGTCATTGCTCACATCAGCTGGATCTTGACTGAAATCAGAGAATATTAGAAAGATGTTTACTTATGTCGGCAATCCACAGGCTTTTGTGTGGACCATAACAAATTATGGACAACACTGAATAGGAATTTCAGGACACTTATCTGTGTCTACATGGGACCTTTGCATAGACCAAGAGTCAGCTGTATGAACAGGCCCAGGGGACAGTCTCTTTCACTGGCATTGAGTCAATGGTGCCTCATAGTGTATCTATAGGACACGGGAGAACTGCCTCTGTAAGTTTCTGAGTTACCATTGGGCTGCGATTTGCAAGGTCCAACAGCCATACCTGGGAAGACAGATGGTTACAAGGGGATAGTGCCTGGTTCAATACCAAGAAAGATGGGTGCCCTGGGTGAGTCCTTTGACCATAGTTATCCTATCTGCATGAGGAGCAAATAATTCAAGACTACAAGGTGAAGAATGTTGCATCAAGATTAGAGGAAGGCTAACTGATAACATGTGATATGCATATGATAAAATCTCACTTGCTGAAAGAGGACTTGAAGAACTTCCTGATTGAAGGTCAAAGACTACATACAGCCTACAGCATGGATGATACATCGCCATAAAGAAAACAAGCATCCTCACAATGGAACCAGTAAGCAACTTCATGACAGGGAAAGACTGACGTTGTCCAGGATTTTATTTTACTGGGATCCTTAACACCCTTGGCAACCATAGTTTTTAAAAAAATCAAATAACATGGTGAGTTGAGTAAATCATCTTTAGAGTGTTAAAGAGTATAGAGGTCACCTTGAAGACTAAGGTTCCCCTGATGTAAGTGAGGGTACTTTCGATCGCATCAGATGTATGAACAGCTGCATAAGGAATAAGATTGAAGAATAAATATATTTGAATAATAGTGTCGCTGAAGAATATACTGTGGACTGCCAGTACAGGAAATAAATCTTTCTTGGAAAAAGTGCAGCCAGAATATTCCTTAAAAGTCAGGAATGATGACACTTCATGCCACTTACTTTGGACATGATTGGGAGGGACCAATTCCTGAAAAAGGACATCGTGCTTGATTAAGCAGAGTTGGTGACAAAAAAGGAAGACCCTTATCAAGAGAGATAGACTGACCAAGTGGCTGCCAAAATGAGTTTGGAGGTAGCAAAGACTTTAAAAATTTTAAAAAGGACCTCGTAAAAGATGGTTTTACTTGTTGCACATAGTGGGACAGGTTATTGTTGCTCTGAATTAGAACAGACTTAATGGGAGCTGGTGGCATAGTTCTGTAGTGAGTTGCTGAAAGGGGTTGGAAACCACCAACCGCTCCTTGGGAGAAAGACAGTTCTTTCTAGCCCGTAAAGAGTCATGCTCTCAGAAACCCACAAGGGCAGCTCTAGCTGTCCTATTGGGTCACTGAGTGAAAATGGCCTCGATGGCACTGAGTTTAATGACCACCTCAATATGATGAGCTGAGAAGGCAGGTACGCATTGGTGCTATTTTTGAAAAATATTCACAACCTCAACCTGGTGAAAAGACTTATCAGACAAACTCGAATTGAGGGCCACGCTAGGCGACAACTGACATGACATGCAACTTCAGAAGCATCATGGTCATGTAGAACAGGAACAACCAGGGAATAATCGCAATCTAGAAGCCGGAACACGAAAAAAGACCTAAGTTCAAAAAATGATGAAATCCCATGAAAACCAGAGTTTATTTAATGACATAGTAAGTTCCTAACTTTGATCACGGCAGTATACTCAAATCCAAACTCACTGCTGTCAAGTTGATGCAATTCATAACAACCACATAGGACAGGGTAGAACTACCCCTGTGAGGGTCTAAGACTGTAACTTTACTTTTACAGTTTTATTAGCACATAATTCACACAACATAGAATAGTTCAATCTCGACCACAATCGACTTTTGAACATTGCCCTCCTTTCTTAATGGTTGAATTGCTTTTAAAATGAGTTGTGCAATCACAATGAGTTCTAGTGTTCTCTCCCCTCCCACAAACATTGTTTGCTCCCCTAACCCTCTCACCCTTCCTACCTCCCACTCCCACCTCTAATCCCCTGTAAACCTTGCATCAGTCATTCTCTCTATGCATCTATTCCTTCTGCGCCTCACAATCTGGAAAATTCAACAGAAGTAACAAAAAACAAAAATAAAGTGGTAAGAATAAACTAATAGTAATACTAGAAAGACAAAAATACAAATAATGATTAAGAAAGAAAAAACCACCATCAGTATTTAAAAAGCCAGGGAAGAAATTTTTGTCATGGTGGCACAAGCTAGAAATGCTTGCACATAGAACATTTTCAAGTTGGGTTAAGAAGGAGACCAACTGACCAACTATCAGGTTTGATTCAGCTTAATCAAGATTACAAGGATCTCTATCTGAAGGTACAACTGTTCAAGACTCTTGTCTGTGGCTGGAGGGGGTCTACCCGCGGGCTTACCTGACGAGCTACTTTCATATCTTTCCTTTTGTCATGTTTGGATTGTGTTATTGTCACCTCTGGGTCACACAGCTAGTGTGCTTCTTCCATGTGGACTTAGATGACCCCTTACTTAAATGGCTGCTTGTTTGAGTACAAGCCTTTAAAGCCCCAGGCACTATGCTGATGGATCGCGGGGAACCATCTGCTTCCTTCACCACACCATGCGGCAGCACCCTTATCTTCACTTTCAAGAAGGTGAGTGTGTTAGGTTAGGCCAGGTTGACTAAAGAAACAAATCCAGTGACATTCATCTGTGTATATGAAAGAGGTATCATATTTTTCAGACCATAAGATGTACTTTTTTTGTCCCCTAAAAGTGAGGAGGAAAACGAGGGTGCGTCTTATGGTCCAGAGGTGTGGTACACCAGACCATCTGTTTCTGATCCCATGAGCCCACTTACTGTCCGCTGCTGTCTGCATACTGTGGATTGCTGTGTGCTCAGGGGAACGTCTGCCTCCGGGAGGCTCAGTGTCAGTCAGGTCACATGATGAGCACAGCACACGCTTCCCCTCATTTGTTGATGAAAGTAATGATGGTTCTTAATACACCTGTTGAATTTACACTATTAAATATTACAGTATTTTGCTTTATTTTAATAAATATTTTAGTATACTGGTACTATTTGGTTCAGAGTATTTTTTTTCCTTGTTTTCCTGCTCTAAAAACTGGGTGCGTGTTATGGTCAGTGCATTTTATGGTCCGAAAAATATTGTATACATCAGCCAGGCAGTCCAATCCAGATAAAGTACATCATTCCCATACTAGTTCAAAAATTCCTCTTCAGATTCAAGCCGTCACAAGCAATGATGCCAAATGCATGAAGATCACAGGCCGGAGGGTGAAAAGTCTTATGGATCCAATAGTTGTGGAAGCAGCACTGGTTCTTTCAGCTCTCGGAGTGTTTCAACAGCAAGAAAATGAAGCAGAGAGACAGGGAAACTGGCTTCTGAAGAGTCTTATGTTTCGGTTTCCCTCCAATCAATCGGTAACCTGACTGACAGGCTAAACTCTGCCCACATGTTCCTACAGATTCTATGTTGGCATACACAAAAAATTAACTATGACAGTGAATATTGAGCAGGGTGATGTTATCAGAACTAACTGTTCTTGGATTGGGCTTGAATTAAGTGGGAGCCCAGAATCCATCAGCTTGTCCATGGGATATGCATGACTCAGGTTTACTTTGGTGGTCATATTATAATAAAAATCAAAACCCCATAAGACCAACTACGCCCACAACAGCAAGAAGTCAACCAGCGAATAAAAACAAAACAAAGCCTAAGTAAAGGCAGGAAAACAAAACCCCATAGAAACAAAAAAGCTCAACATTGTCAATCAACCCTCCAGGGCATAAGGCGACTGCACTGATAAAACATCACCAATTTCTCCAATAACACCACACGTCAGACGTATTGGTATGAACAGTCTATGGGCATATAATTCCACTATGAGCTGAAACCCATGAGCTGTCTACAGAGATTGAGCTTCCATTTGATTGAGTTCTGTTTGCTCTAAGTATGGGGATTGGTGCCAGGGGGAAACTTCCTGGATCAATTCTTCCAAGTTCAGATCCCTGCCCAACAGATCAAAACTTGCCGTTGTGAGAGGGGTATTGAGGTACTAAATATTTGGTGATTTAAGGTCCCTTTCTATTGGACATTCACTAAGTCAGGGTTCCCCCACTTCTACAACCCCAGGATGGCCACTCTCTGCTTTCTCCTCCATCCAAGTACCCCAGTCCTCAGCCTAAGAGTGCAGGCAACATTGAGGCAGGGCTCAGTTCACTCAGCTGGGACTTAAGTCCTTCTGCTGTAGCCCCGGGAGACGCCCTGCTGCCTACATACCTCCATGAAGGCCTGATAGAAACCTATTTGCAGTGTCTACACAGGAGCATAAAATCTGGTCCATTGCCCCCCTAGGTTCCCTACAATGTTGTTTAGCATCCCTGCCTGATGTGTGGTTACTTCTTCCCAAATCGCCCACCATACTCGACAACCGAATCAGACTGCTGACCGTGCAGAAAACAGTCTGATTCATAACCACTATGCCACCAGGGCTCCTCATTGCAGAATATCCTCAAACCAAACTCACCCATCGAGTCAATGCTGCCCCCCAGCAAGGCCTTGTGGGAGCCCGGGACTGTAACCGTCTGCAGGAGTAGAAAACCCAGTCTTTCTCCCTTGGAGCGGCTGGTGGTTTTCAAGTGCCAACCATGGGGATCACAGCCCAACACATAACCACTACCCTGCCAGGGCTCCCCATTGTACTATGGGAACACTGTAATTAGGGAACAGTCTAGAAAATCCTTTTTTATTTCGGCAATTCCAAATTATTTCAAAGTAAAACATGTTTAACTGCAAAGAGATGATGCCTCACATAATTCTGACTCATAGCATCTCTGTACAGAACACAGTAAAACTGCTCTGCGGAGACTCCCAGTCTGTACATCTTTATGGAAGCAGAAGGTCTCATCTTTTGGGGTTGGTAGGTTCCAGTCCATCTTGGGTCATCAACCCAGTGCTTACCCCACTGCACACCGGGCTTCAGGCTCCGGATGTCTCAGATAAGGGGTGAAATAAGTACAAGTGTACTTCCTCATTAATACTTGCATCAAATCTTTGTAAGCCTACAGCTTATATGAGTCCTGGAATACTCAGAATTCCAGTGAGGAAAGAAGTACTCCCTGTTTAATGAAGAGATTGTTTATCTGTGGGGAAAGTTTTGTTTTCTATAAAAAGTCAGAAGTCAGTCAGGCCACACCTCCAGAAGTGATAAGGATGTTTATCAGCCAAGATCAGCCCCCCGGGGGGCGGAGGCATGATGACAGTGTCCCATTTTCTTGGGGGCTGGGATCGCTCTCAGGTGTTCCTGGCTGATGGAAAGGACCCTAAATTCGGAGGGAAAAGTTCAGGCCCTTGGCTCCACACTAGAATGTCCTCTCGGAGTCTCCAATCCTACAAAAGGAGGGAATTATATGCGGGGGTCTTTGGGGGAATCCTTTCTGGGCCTGGTGGGCAAAGGCTTCGACCTTTCCCAGGACCTCGGAGCCTCGCGGATTCCCAGTAGTGTCGCTCACGGGGCACCTGGGCCACCCACACCAAACACCCAGGAGCGAACAGCTGCGCCGGCCCGTCCCGGAATCCCAGGGTCACCTAGACGTCGCGATCCTGGTGATGAGGCCCGCGGGGTGTCGCGGGCAGCGCAGCGCCGGCAACTTTTCAACCCTGCGATCCGGGGGGCTGTCGCGACCGCCCGTCCCGCTGCGGCCTCCCAAGTCCCATTCCCAAACAGCTGGTTCAAAACTGAAACCGAGAGAGGTCTGCCACTCCTCCAGCGCGGGGACGTCCCCACTTCTCAACGCTGCCCCGCCAACGCTGTGGGCGCTTCTCTCGCGCCACTCGGGCATCCGAGCGCCCGGCCCACCGCGCCAGTTAGGGCCCCAGAGGCACCCACCCGCGCTCCCCTTACCTCCCTCCTGGGAGCTGGAGGCTGGTCTAAGCGCGCGGCGCAGGCGCGGCCGCGAGGGGCGGGGCGTCGTGGGGGCGGAGCGTCGTGGGGCGGGGCCCGCTCCGGGGGACTGACGGGCGATGGTGGCTGGAAGCGTTGGTGGCGCGGAAGGCACGCACACAGTTCCTCGCTGGAGGAGGAGGGGGAGGATTATGAACCCTTCTGAGAGTTTCTTGGTTAAAGCAGGCTTGCCACCACGGAACCCACAACTGCATTAGATTAAAAAAAAAAAAGTCAGCGTCACTGAATTGCACATGTAGAAATTGTTGGAGTGGCCTGTCTATATTCGTGACAAAAAGTAAAATACTTTATAAAAAATAAATGACCTTGAGAGTGTGACCCTGGAGTCAGCAGGAGAGAGTCAGTTCGAAACCACCTGGCACGCGAGGAGAGACAGATGAGGCCTCTGTAATGTCACACAGGAGCCGTAGTGGGGTGGCGGTTCTTCGTGGAGCTGCTAACCGCAAGATCAGCAGTTTGAAACCATCAGCCAGCTCCATTTTTTTTCCGGGAGAAAGACAAGGCACGCTGCTCCCATAAAGCGTTTCAGTCTCAGAAACCCATAGGGGCAGTTTGACCCTGTCCTATTGGGTTGTTACGAGTCTGAATCACTCAATGGCAGTGAGTTTTTGAGTTTTGATATACTCCAAACCTGATAGGCTCAGATTTAGTCTTCTACGATTTGCCAAGTTTTCCTGTCCATTTTCAACAGAGTTTGATAGGTGGGCTGATCGTCTGTCGCTAACTCTACCTTATAGAAGTAGAAATTGGAGCTCTGAGACCTGGTACCTCACACACACACACACACACACACACACACACACACCTGGTACCACACACACACACACGCCTGTGAGGCAGAGAGAGCCGCGATCCCTGACTCACCTGTACCCAAAAGCTGCAGAAATTGAACGTCAGACAAGCGATTTCCTCCCCCAGTTGGTGGAGTGCTTAAGGCGGCCGGCCTTATGTCAATGTTATAGATAATGACGCTGAGGTGCAGCAAAGAGATTAGCTCCAATTAGTGACAGAACTGGAACTTCAACCACACTTCCGGATTCCCTTCCCACGCCATTCCAGTTCCACCAGCTGAAGCCACGTGAACAGAGGTTGGGTGGCTTTGAAGTTTTTCCCAGGCCTTCCTCTCTAGATGGGCTAACTTCCAGTCGTAGCCCTTTCTCAGAACGCCTGCAAGTATTCCAATGACGTGCTTGGAGTTTGTCCACTGCTGGAATTGTCCTCAGAAATCATAGCTGCAGCTAAAGAGCACCAGCCCCCCCTCCCCACCCCCGCCCCACACCTCCTTTCTGGAGGAGAAAGACCAGGCTGGTTCTCAAACCCCAAGGAACAACTCTGCTTCTTCCCGAGTCCGAACGACATGATGGCAGTGGGAGGGGAAGTCCGTTCTAAGGGGCTTCCAACAGCGTGTGAGCAGAGATAGAAACTGTGAATGGAATAGGGAACTGTAGATTTCAAGAAGGCGCCAAAGGCAATTTATGGAAAAAGTGTAAAATCCTTTAAGAAATGCAAAATCAGCGATCCAATTTGGATCTTCCTTAGGGTATAAGGAATGCTGATGTTTGATTTTTGTGTTTTGTAACTAGTCTCAGGAATGAAGTTCTTATAAAATTTTTATTCTAAGGAGGAACCCTAAAGCATTAGACAATGCCGCAGGAATTTCTTGCTTTCATTTTGCTAATGCTACAATCAAATAAGGTCACTTGAAGTAAATTTCACAGGTGTTCAGTTCTGGATAAACTACCCTGGAAAGGTAGCCTTGAATTTGGCCTTCTATGTTGCTGTATGTATGATAGCTATAAATTATGTGTGTCGATAGGAGGTTTTAACTTTTTATCGAATCATCTGCTACCTGGATTTATAATCTTTCCATATTTAGGCATATGGTTTATGAACTTCTTTTTATGGTTTATGAACTTCTTTTTGTACTTTTACCACAGGCCCTGAAGTTGTTAGGGACAGGCAGATCTGCTGCTACTGCTCAGAGACCCTGAGGATCTTTTTTTAAAACCAAATCTTGTGTGTGTGTGTGTGTGTGTGTGTATGTGTTAGAAATAACTAGTTTTCAATATTATGATTGCTTACGTGGAAAACTCAAAAGAATGATTTGAAATAAACTCAATAAGATGGCTGGAAAAATAATTTTTCTGAACAGCAATGATCAATCTTGTGTCAGAGAGGGTTCTCTAGAGAAATAAAACCAGGACACTAGTAATTCTCTTTATATATTTATATAGAGAGAAGGGTATATAAGATAAGAAAGAAGCAATTAACTAATCTATAAAGCAGTACAAATTGCTCGTTGCAACTCACTTGCGTGACACAGCTAGTAGACTGGCAGTCCTTCAAGTCTTGAGGGATGCTGAAGTCCTCTGTAGGGCAATTCAGGCTATCTGGTCACAGACAGCAAACAGCAGAGCAGGTCACCAACAGTCAGCCAGATGACAGAGTCCAACAGTCCCCAGCTCAAGAGATGTATATCCCAGGAGCGAGGCAAAGCAGGGCTTGAAGGAACCTCAACTCACAGCTCCACAGTCCACGATTAGGTGTCTCACGGGTAGTGTTGCTTGGAGGTTGAGGCATAGGAGGAATAAAGCAGCTGTCTGGTCTGCAGCAAGAGAGGGTGGGACTTGCTGAGCCCTTCCTATTTCTGCCCTTCAATTCATCCCGTGCGTTCATTGACTGTGCTGTAACAACAGACCCACCAATCTTCTGTGGCCATGCTGGCATAACAAAACTACCCATCACAATCTTTTTATTTTTTGAGCTTTTTAAAAAAATCGTTTCATTGGGGGCTTGCACAACTCTTACCATAATCCATACATCTATCCACTGTGTCAAACACATGTGTGCATTTGTTGCCTGCACCTTTCTCAAAACATTTGCTTTCTACTTGAGCCCTTGAGCTCCTCATTTTTCCCCTCCCTCATGAACCCTTGACAATTTATAATTATTATTTTGTCATATCTTACACTGTTCAACGTCTCCCTTCAACCTAGCAAGATCAATCCTAAACTGTGCTGAGAGAAGATCCCATTTGCAAACTGCAGAATCAGGTTTGTGTTTAGCTGACCTGTTTGAACTGAGCATCACAGCTAGTTGGGGAAGAGAATGAAAGAAAGGGATTACAAAGAGGCAAGAAACTTTGGGAGTGACGCAGGTGTTCACTGTATTGCTTGTAATGCTGGTTTTAAGGGTGCGTATGTCAAAACTTATCAAAATGCACTCTTCAAAATAGATGTATATTTGCTTATTTTTGTCGATTATAGCTAATTACAACTTAAAAAAAACTATATTGTTAACATTTTCATTTAAAAGCCTCTGTAACTCATTCATGCATAGGAACTGATGCCTTGTCCCATACCATGTCAGAACATAACCTCCTGGCGGTAGGATCTCTGAATCCTCCAGTCTTTGCTTTGATGCCTTACAGCTACAATGCCTTGTTGTTAAGTGAATGAATGGTGAAATGCTGTTTAAATGAGCTTTTAAAAAGTACTCAGGGTCTCTAACCCCGTGCCATCGAGTTGATTCCAACTCATCGTTTCTGAGGCGGTGGGACCTACATAATCTGGTGTCAATTTGGGGAGGGGAAGAGTCTAGCCTGTCAATCAGGTTGCAGCTTGATGACTTCATTTGGAGGTGCCACAGAGATAAATAGCTCACTGGAGCTAAATACGCACTCAATCGCTGAGAGACATTCCTGTTGGGAAGACACATGGAGCTACGTTAGAGCCCTGGAGCTGGAGGAGCCCCGTGGAGACCCCTGCCTGCGCCGACATACTTGCACCGCCACTGGATCCACAAGACTTTTCACCCATGGGCTTGTGATCTTTCTTCCTGCCTTCCAGATCATTGCATGTGCTGTGTGAGTCCGAAGAAGCATGTATAGACTGGACAGGGACATATGGGTTAATATCAGATTTATGGATTTAACCTGGCCTGGGCTGGAATGTTTTCAAAATATTCAACTGCTCTTGTATATCAAGCTCTTTCTTATACACATATGAGTGTCTATGAATTTGTTTCTCTAGCCAACGCAGACTATCACAGAAGTCCTAAGTTTTTACAGGGGCAAATCTTTCTGCCTTGGAGTAGCTGGGATTTCAATAGCCAACCTTGAGGTTAGTAGGCCAGCACTAACCTGGAAGTGCCACCAGTGACACATCAGACTGCAAACCAGATGTCAGCAATTTAAATGTATAGAGTTACAGCTTTGGAAACCTAAAGTGGCAGCTTTACTCTGTCCTATGGAGTCACTATAAGTTGGAATTGGTTCAATGGAAGTGGGTTTTGGGGTTTTTTGGCTTGAGTTGAAAGGTCTATAATTTCAGTTCCAGCAGAAAGCCTGCAAGTTGTCATTCCGTTTTTGTTTTTTTTTTAAAAGATAGACTGAAAATCAATGACCTTTCTTGGACTGAAGAATGGAACTTCCAGGGCAAGGCACCATCTTTGGATCTGGAGAACATGCAAATTCAGAGGATCAAAGTTGCTATCTGTAGACCTGAAGTTGAAGTTGCCAGAGCCATGAACTTGTGGGTAACTTGGCTTCCATGGGACTTGACAAATCTTCCGAGGCAGAACGAATGAGTAAAGAATGAAAAGCTACTAGGGACCACAATCTTCAAGGGTTTTACCTCCAGGAACCCTACCAGGCTCTCATGATGAATAACCAAGGAAAAAACCCTCCTGTTTCTCTTGGAGGAAGAAAAAAACTATTTTGAAATGCACTCCTTGTTGTCCATAGCAAAGGAAGCTATTTTGTTTCAGTACCAGAAAAGCTTTACCAGAACCATCTCAGACCTTAAAGAAAAGAAATTACACAATTCCAGCTCTGGTGGCACAGTGGATTTCATTCTAAGCTGCTAATCACAATGTCAGTCGTTCAAACCCACCCGCTGTTGTGAGGAACAAAGATGAGACTGATTATTTCTGTAATGACTAAACCCAAGCAGGCACTTCTACCCTGTCCTATAAGGTTGCTTTGAGTAATAAAGAACATGAGACTTGAGTAATATCGCTAGTCTCCCTATCTTGTGTTAAGACCAGAAACAAGTTCAAAGCACTGTGATGATCATTGTCCAGAGAGACACTGGTCCACAAAAGACTGACTTAGTCAAGAAATCATGGGATATTTCTCCTCCCCTTCACACCTCTGTACACACTCAGTATAGTCACAGTGGAGTACAGCTGAAAGAGCTACGAGTTGCACTCTATTTGAGTAAAAGTTTTTAGGAAAATCCAAAAGACAAAACAGAAGGGTGCACAGACTTGTGGATGGAGAGGTCCAAAGTCAGTCAAATGAATCCACTGTCAGTAATACACTCATGGCTCCTGGGATTGGCAGGCAATAGGAGATCAAGGAACTGAATGCTAAGTCCTCCACCAGAAGGCAAAGAACCAAAGAGAAGTCTATCCTGACCAGTCTCTCTCTTTTAAGTCAAAAGACTTAGGACTCTAAGGAGATGTCATTAGGCTGCTTACCCAGAGTGTCTAGTCATAATCCCTACCTATAAAACACTACAGATCACTGACTCAGTTATTTAGTGCTATTATTGCAGATATACCATAGGTGCATAGCTCAAAAATGGACATTTATTTTCTAAGAGGCTAGAAATTTGAATTCTGTGTGGTCTCTCCAGTGGAAGGCTTTGACTTTTTCTTGCCTCTAGAGGAAGAACCTGGTCATTGAACTTCTATTTCTTGGTTCCTTGCAGTGTTCCATATGTTTTGACATTAACTTTCCCTTGGTTCTAGGTGGTTCTTAGCACAGGGACCCTGAATCCCAAGGATGTATTCCACTCATAGCTCTGCTTTCTTAGTGATACTAAAGTCCCTTCACAGCTTGTTTACAAAGCAAGTTGATGTTCCGCTCATACCCCCACCCCCACAACATTGGTGGCAAGCCCTTGGATGTACCAACACTCTTTGTTCTTCCTTGGTCATTTGTTTCCAGTTGGCCTGCTTTCTTGCCTCTGCCTTCTGTGCTCTGTTTTGGCGAGCCTCTCTCCCCTTGTATCTCTTGTAAGATAAAAGGTGATTCAAAGAACCAGAGTTTGGAAAATGATGAGCCAGATTCAGAATCCAGACTAAGCAAAAAGGTAGAGAATTTTACCAATGCATCCATATATATATATATATATATATATATATATATATCAGATGCAGGCCACACCCTTAAGGAAACATCCCTTTAACCAGTTGGGTGCTCATAACAGATCTCACTATGAAAGTATTTACATTTTATAAGAATTCATCATGGGTTCTGTATAATAACTGCCAGATAACTGAGACCCATGGGCCCCACCCAAGTTGGCACACCACCTTAATCAACATAACTGAAGAAAGAATCCAGTGAACTTGAAGATATGATGCTAGACATTGCCCAAACAGGATTGCCAAACTGAAAGAATAGGACATTCAAGAAACACGAGACAATTTCAAAAGGCACAATATACACATAATTGGCATTCCAGAGGGGAGGACAGAGAGAACAAAGCAGAACTATATTTAAGTAATAAGCACTGAGACATTTCAAAAGTTAATGACGGATCGTACCAAATCACAAGTCTGGAAATCATCAAGCAGCATAAATGCAAAAACAACCCCCAAAAGCTGTTTTGCTGTTGCATGGTCTTTGGCTGCTGACAGGTGCCCTTGAGTCAGTTCTGAATCACAGAGACCTGTGTGCAACAGAATGAAACACTACCCTGTCCCGTGGCATCTTCAGAGGTGCTGTTATCTGTGAGTCCTTTGTGGTAGCCGCTGTGTCAATCCATATCATTGAGGGTCTTCCTTTTTTGTTGGGGTCATCACCCTCTTGTTTAACCAGGCTTGATGTCCTTTACTGAGGCCTGGTCTCTTGTAGGTATATCATTTTCAAGCTGTAGAAACCAAAACCAAAGAGAAAATTCTGAAAGCAGCTGGAGGATGGATGTGGGAGAATGGGGACACTTTATCGATAGAGGAATAGGGATAAAAGCTATATTGGCTTTTCTTCAAGAACCGTGCAAAAAAGAAAAGGTTGGAGGCAAGTATTGAAAGTAATGAAAGAAGAACTCATTCATGGAGAGTATCGCACCAAGCAAAATTGTCCTCCACATGCAAAGGATAAAAAAGATTCACTCAGAACAACAAAAAAACAGGAGGAATTTACCTACAACTAGTCTGTTGGAGTGGGAGAAAGATGGGACTGGTTCCATAAGGATTTATTGTCTCAGAGTGGAAATCATAAGGAGTTGTGCTCTGCCCTACGGAATTGGTATGTGTCTAAATGGACTCAATGCCAGTGGGTTTGGTTTGGGTTGACCTGAAGAAAATGACTGCTGGACATGTTCAAAGAAGTTCTCCAAGGACAGGAAAAATGAGGCAGGTCAAAAATTTGGATCTACATCTAGTCTGGGTAGACTGGAGAAGCAAATCCATAGTAGCTCACATGTGTGTAAGAAAGAGTTTATATAAAGGGTAAGTGTACTTGAAGACAGTATCACAACCTGGTCCAGTCCAAGCCTATAAGTTCAATATTTGCCCTATGTCTGATACGGATCTATAAAGTCCTCTTCAGATTCATGGAACCCATGCTATGATGCCAAATGCAGCATAAGCTCCTGCGTCTGAGGACTCAAAATTCCTGTAACCTTACACAGTTCCAGAAGGTGTTCATCTCACCTGCTTATCCCTTGACACAATGTCCCTTGAGACTTCTACAGGATCTGACTTTGTGCTCTTCTCTCTCTAGCTAGAGGCCCTCCCGGGCACTGGAAACTCTCGATCTTTCATAGCTCATTTGATCACTTGGTGCTTGGTGTTTTCATGTTAGCTCATTTCATTTTAACTTTGTATTAAAGCAGCCTGTGAGGAAGGACACTGGGATTCTTGAGACATGCTGAGTTGGGTGATGAGGGTGTTTCTGCCCAAAGTCATACTCAGTTCCCATGGCATAACTCAGACTCCTTGTGGCAAGGCTTTCTCTTGGGCAGGGTATATTTTACCCTGAATGGATGTGACCTCCATTCTTCTACTCTCTCTCTTTTTTTTAAGGGAGTCCCATGGTTAAGCATTTGGAAGCTAACTGAAAGATTCAAACCCACCAGCTGCCCCTCAGGAGAAAGGTATGGCAGTCTACTTTGGAAAAGATGGATAGCTTACGAAGCAGTTCTAGTTTGTCCTGTAAGGTCACTATGAGGTGTGAGTTGACCCTACACGTTAACTCTTCCTGGGAGTAGAAAGCTTCCTAAGGAGCTGGTGCTGGTCTCAAACTGCTCTTTTCACTGCTTGCAGCCCCATAGTTAACATGCTGGGCCAACTGGGCTGCTGAGAACTTTGGGAAAATATATCAATACCTAAGTTCACTCACGGCCAATTAAATAAAAATCTCTGAAGTTTAGACCCAGGGAACTATGTCATTTGAAATGATTTTTAAAAACTGCTTTATTGACATATAGTTCTCATACAATACAACTGAATGGCATAAATACATTAAAAAGAGTTGTGAAATCATCACCACAATAAATTTTAGAACACTTCCTTCATGCTTGTACCCGCTATTATTATTTCCTCAGCCTCGGGTGCTATAATCTCAAGGAGCTATTCATCTAGTTACTATCTCTACAACTTATCTCTTCTGAATGTCATATAAAGAAAATCATTTAAAAAAAAGCAACAGCAAAATAAAACACAGGGAAAACCTCAACCCAAGAGGAAGAAAATAGAACAAATAAAAATGGGTCCAAAGGGAAAGCAAATAATGATATGTTAAATGTTAACCTAACTATATCTGCAATAATCCACATTGCAAGGCACTAAGGACAAGACTATTCACCTTCTAGGCAATTGTCTGAGGGAATCCAATGAAGTTCTACTCTGAGAGGTCCTCAAGTGATGCTGTTGTGCTGTCAAGGGCTGAGAATTTATGATCTCTGATCTTAGCCTCAGAAGGTTTGCCCAGCTGGAGGAACTCATTTGGGAAACTGGAGAAGACACAATGTGTTCATATAGGCAACGAGACAAATCTGCCATTTAAAGCAAATATTTATTTATCTAACACCACATTCCAGGCCATGGACTGGTGCTGGGAACAAAATCAATAAGATAAAGTGTCTAACCTCAGTAAGTTTCCACTCTAGTTGGAAAGACATATCAGAATGAGTCACTCTAACACAAAGCATAATAAATAGAGGCATTATGGGAGCACAGACTGGGGAATAAGGGAATTATATTGGTTTTGGCTTTGTTTGTGGAGAGAAGGTAATTTGAAGTGGATTTTGAGGGAGGAATATGTGGCAGTCATGTACTTATTTTAATTTTATGATTGAAATGTAGGGGTGGAGTCTAGCCTGTTAATCTGGAGATAGCCATTGAGTAGCCAATGAGGCCTCTATGTGGGCATGGCTTTCTCCTGAGACTTCTAGGAAATCTCGAGATGTTTCCCTCATGAAGATGAGAAGCTATCTTCCCCAGTTGTTGGGAGTTAGTCTCAGAGACGATTAATGATGGACAAGACAAGCTGGCAGCGTTCGAGAAGCTGGAGGAGCCGGTGGAGAGATCACATGGCTTTGCCCTGATGGAGCCAGACCTCTGAAGCTGGGGTGGCCAGATGGAGACCTCTGCCAGCGATGAGTTGCATCTGCTGTTGATGGACCCTGAGCCCTGGAGGCGAGGTGCCCTGCCAGCACTGGGATTCTGCACCCACTGACCTGTGACTTCGTGAGTCAGAAGAAGACTTTATAGACTGATTTCGGGCGTATGGGTTAATAATGGACTTATGACTTTGGACTGGACTGGGCTGGGATGCTTTCTCCATGTCCCATTCCTTTTGTATATAAACCCTTTCCTTATATCGATATGCGTGTCCTTGAATTTGTTCCTCTAGTCTACCCGGACTCACACAGAATAAAATTTGATAAATGGAAAAGAAAAAACATAATCAACATGAACTTTAATAAGGACTCATCTTGCTCAGAGTGGAAGGCTCTTCTTCCAGAATTACAACATGCTTCCAGAATTACAACAACAATCAAACAACATGCTGCTGGCATCCAGAGTTTCCATTGGCTAATTTTGCAGAAGTGGGGTGCCAGGAAATTTCTTCCTGGTCTTTCTTAGTCTGAAAGTTCCATAGGAACCTGTACACCATGTGTGACCCTGTCGGTGTTTGAAATATTAGTAGCCTAGTCTCCAACATCTTAATAACACACAAACCACCGTAAGACAGTATAACAAAGTGACACAAGTCATGGGACACCTTTGTAGGGATAGCTTGACCAGTCCTTATTAATTTAATTTTCTTTCTTTCTTTTTTTTTTTTTTTGGCATCATTGCTCTTTGGCGGTGGGAGTAGGAGGCCCAACCCCACTGCTGGAATTGAACCTCCGTCCCAGTGGGCTGCAGTCCCGCACACAACCACTACGCCACCGGGGCTCAGCCTAATTTAATTTTGTTTTATTAATTTATTTTTTTTATTGATCTGTCTTTCACTCCAGACAGTAAGGCCCTGGAAAATAGGAAGGAGGGGTGTGTGTGTGTGTGTGTGTGTAAGAAAAACACTATCTTTCTCTCTTGGAGCAGCTGGTAGTTTCAAACCGCTGACCTTGCAGCTCACAGTCCCACATATAACCATGATGCCACCAGGGCTCTTATGTGTCTGTCAAAAGGACTTTCACAAAGTTCATGGAAATTTGAATTACAATTAAAAAAAATGAAGCTGTAATACACATGGATAATTCCTCTAGGACCATGGACCAGAGGTGAGAACAGTTTTACTGCCATGCAGAATCCATTGCAAAGTGAATTGTTGCAAATGAAGTTGCTAAAATTTAGCACCCTATCATTTGACCTTATGACCCATTTAAATCTGTTCTATTTTTTAATATTTTCATTGAAGTTTTAATGTTTTATCTGTTATTCTTGCTATTTTTTTTTTAGGCATCACTGCCCTCTTGTTTTTGTTTTTAATGTCTTTCTGCATAAGGAATCCAGGATGGGTAAACCTACAGAGGTGGTCACTGCATTAATGGTCTCTTGGGGATATGGTAGAGGAGGTTGGAAGGAAATGGGGAGCTAATAACTAAGAACAAGATTGAAGAAAATGTTCTAAAACTAATTGTGGTGATGACTGTACAAGTCTTAGCGATGTGACAGAACTATTAACTTGTATGGCTTGTGAATTATATGCCAATAAAGTTGTTGGGAAAATGAACATTTGAATTAAAAAGATAATGGATGTTTCCACATATTTTAAAGTTCCCTCATGTACACACATACACACACAATCACACACGTACCATATTTTGCCATTTCAACATGCTTTACTCGTGCAATTTAATGACGTTGCTTGTTTCATCATGTCTTATAACCACAGCCACTCTCAGTCTCCAGGTTTTTCCAGCACTTTTACAAAATCCCAGTACTTCCAAAACAATGACTCTCTCTTCTCCCCTCCTTTCCATCTTTGGTAACCACCCATAAACTTGCATGCCTACACATATGTCTACTCTAGATATGGCTGGTACATGTTTCCTTTTGTGTTCTGACATCTTCTGAAAGCATCCACATTGTAACATGTATCAGGACTTCGCTTCTTTTCATAGTTGAAGAATATTCTGTGGTACTTATGCACCACATTTTGTTTATCCATTCATCTATGGAAGGACATTTAGACTATTTCTTCCTTTCAACTATTGTGAATAGTACTGCAGTGGACATTGCTGTACAAGTATCTGTCTGTGTCTCTGCTTTCAATACTTTGGGGTAGATACTTATGAGTGGAATAGCTAAACCCCATGGGAATGCCATGCTTATCTTTTTAAGGATCCACCAAATGGTACAGTAGCTGTACCATTGCACAAACCCTCCAGCAAGGAGTGAGGCAAATGGGATCCTTTTAAGTTCTCTGGATGGCCCAGCACCTTGGCTAGGCAGTCATGTAATTTCATGTCAATTTCAGGATTGTGAGTGTAGGGATGGAGTCTAGCCTATCAATCTGGAGATAGCCAATGAGACCTCTGTGTGGGCATGGCTTTCTCCTGAAATCTGGCCATACTTCTCCCTTGGAGGTGGGAGACTTAGGACTTAGTCCCTTGGAGATGCTCTACTGACAAGACACAAAGTTGATTCCCTGTGAGACATCTCAGAAGAGAAGCCTCATGGGCTTACCCTGATGGAACCAGACCTCTGAAGCTGGAAAGCCACAGAGAGATTCCTGCCAGCGCTGAGATGTTTCTACCACCACTGGATACAGAAGACTCTGAACCCATTGGCTTGTGACTGTCCTGTTGTCAGTGCATGTGCTTTGCTCCATGAGTCTGAAGAGGACTTATTGATTGGTATCAGACATATGGGCTAATATCGGACTTATGGTCTTGGACTGGACTGGGTTGAAATGCTTTCTCAATGTTTCATTCCTCTTGTATAGAAACCTCTCCCTTATATACATATGCGTGTTTGTGAATTTTGTTTTTCTAGGCTTCCTGGACTAACACAGCTGCCATGTTGGTGGTAGAGACTGACTGAGTGACGGGGAGCAGATACTGGACAGATTCAAGTGTACCAGCCAGCTTCTTAATTATTTTAGTGCAGGGATTCCAGCTATTTTTTCACCATTAGTATTTAAGACCATTTTCTCAGATTTGAAACCATTTCTCTTCTGAAGTGCTCACAGGCACAAACAAAGTGACTGTTACTAAATCTATTAATTTATTCACTTGAGCATGGAACATTTCTTAAGAAATAATCTGCCAAAGAAGTATGAAGGTAAATGCTTTTCAACTAGAAAATAAAATATCACTCAAAGAGCCCCTGCACTCCACCAATGACTACAGAAAAGAAGCAATTCCCTAAGGGGTGTGGAAGGGTTCAGGGGCTTGCTGGGCAGAGAAGAGGGAGCGCGGGACTCTGTGAACTTTGTTGATTTCCAATTCCTTAAATGAATTCCACTAGTTGGAGGATTAAATGGTTTACTGGTGAGAGTGTCAGTTGTCAAAGGATTGAGGTTAGATTCTATAATCCTATCAAAGAGCTCTCCGGCAGCTTCTCCAACGGGCTTCTCAAAATATTTAGCGTCTCAGAAATAATGTTGCCCCATTGTGATATTCTCTTGACTCTTCTATGATAATCCTGCAGCCCCTGGAAGAAACGGCAAGTGTCATGAATTTAATTTTTGCACAGTTGCTCTCATCCTTTCTTTGTAAGGCACTTTGTCTCTTTCTCCTTGCAGTTCAATCAATTATGTCATACATGTTTCAACACTTTGTTCTTCAGTGCATGCATATTAAAGGTTGTTATATCCTCTTGGAGAATTCACTTCTTAATTATGTTATGCTTCTACCCACAATAACCATTTTTTTTGCTTTGTCAGAAATTAATTTGCGGGGGCTTCAAAGCGTTCCTGACAAAGGTCCATGATCCTTTAATGCTGTTTTTGAAGCTTCCTCACATACAAGTAGACAGTCCAGCTTTCTTTTGATTGGTGTAATCATGGCATCTCTTTCTCTATGCCTTACTTTTAACCTATTTCTTTCAGAGGAGTGTCTTGTAAACAATGTCCAGTAGAGCCTTGTTCTTTACACACTCTGATAATCTTGGGTAAAATAGTATTTAGACAATTCCCACTCAAAGTGATTATTAATATAACCAAACTAAACCTACTGTCATCACATCAATTCTGACTCTTAGTGACCCCATTTTGGAGACTGTAAATCTTTATAGGAGCGGACAGCTCCAATTTTCTTTTTAAAAAATTTTTAAGAGATCATTTTACTGGGAGCTCATATAGCTCTCATAACACTCCATACATCGATTGTATCAAGCATATTTGTTGATACTTCATTATTTTCTAAATGCTTATATTCTATTTGAGCCCTTGGTATCAGCTCCTCTTTTTATCCTCTCCCCCCTTCCCACCCTTATGATCCTTTGATAAACTAAAATTATTATTAATTTCATATCTTACACCAACTGCTGTCCCACTTCCTCCATGGTTTCTTCCACCCTCCTGTCTCACCTCCCCTCTACCCTTCTGGTATCATTACTCCCATTTCTGTAACCCTAAGGGGTTTGTATGACCTGCATTCCGTGTGTCCTGAACTCTTCTCTGTACCTGTGTACATGCTTTGGTCCAGCCCACAGTGAAAGGTAGGATGGGAGTCATGATAGTGGGGAGTGAAGAAGCCTCAAAGAACCAGTGGGGTATTGTGTGTTTGATCAATGTTACACTACACCTTGATTGGCTCATCCCTTTCTTAAGACCCTTCTGTGAAGGAATGTCCTATTGTCTACAGATGGGTTTTGGGTCTTTGCTCTGACCCGCTTCATTGTCAATAATATGTTTTTGTTTGTTTGTTTGTTGTCTTCTGATGCCTGTTACCTGATCCTGTCAACACCTCATGATTGCACAGGCTGGTGGGCTTCTTCCATGTGGTCTTGTTGCTTCTCTGCTAGATGGCCACTTGTTTAACTTCAACCCTTTAAGATCTCAGGTGCTATATCTTTTCATAGCTGGGCACCATCCACTTTCTTCACCACATTTGCTTATGCATCATTTTGTCTTCAGAGATTGTGCTAGAGGTGAACATCACAGAAGGCCAGTTTGTCAGAACAAAGCGGTCTTGCGTTGAGGCAGGGTGTGAGTACAGGCCCATTGTATAAATACATTATGTACATTGGCTAATATCTCTATTTTATTAATGTATGTACATATGTACCCACCTATGCTTTTACCTCTACTCATAGCTTTGCTTCCTAGACTTTTCCTCTGTTTCCTTTTACCTTCCTCCTGTACCAGCATCATGCTCGCCCTTCTTCTGCCTCTTAGTGATTCCTCTCAGCTAGATTGCTCTTGCTCCAACACCCCCAAGATCTCTATGTCCTCCTCATTGTTGATTTTAATTCCCTAGTTGTTTCTCTGTCTATGGCATTTTTTACTCACAGGCCCCTTTCCCCACCTTCTCCTCCCATTAAGTCCCTCCGGAACCTTTGGTCCCATTGTTTTCTCCTTGGGTTTACTTCCCATGCCTATCTTATATAAATAGGCAAACCAATAACAATGTAGACAGTATAAAAAGAAAACAAGAATTGACTAAAAGGAGGAAAATAAATAGAAAATATATATAAATAATAATAACTAGTAAATAAAAAAACAACTCAAAAAGCACAGATAATTCCAGGTCTGCCCCTCCTAACGTGAAACCTATTTAGAGTGCTCCTCAGGAACTCTGTGGCTTGGCTTCCATTCCTGATCTGTTAGGTTCCCCTCTTGGTTCACTCCACTATAAGATTCCCCAGTATTGGACTCACTCCCCACCGGGTGGCCCCAGTTCTGTCTTCTGTCATGATATATTCCAGCGAGGGATCATCTTATGTTGAGCTGTTGTCGGCCCTACAGTCCTCTCAGTGTCTTAACAGCTCTGTGTAGCTATATCATCCTTAGGGCTTGATGTGTCCATATGAGGTCTAGACCCTCACTCTGTCTTTTCCCTTTTGGGTTTGCTTCTATGTGGGTGTGGTATGCAGGCCCCTCTCCCCAACCTCTAGATTTAGTGTTGTCCTCTGTAGCACATACTTTTAGGAAGGGGGTCAGTTTGACTCTGATTGAGGCTGGCCCTGTAGACCTCCTGTTCATGCATTGGTTACGTTGCCCTCGAGGTTTGGTCGTGGTGGGGTCTCCATACACCCTCCCAATTCTGTGGAGACTTAACCAATACTCTCACCCTGGGTGGGTTATTGTCCTACATCCTCAGAGGCATCATCTCTTCCCTATCCCCTAGTCTCTCTCCCCCTTCCACATTTTCCCCTTCTTTGTGATCAAATGACACATATATCCTTGGTTTTGGTCTGTCCCTCACCCACCTGCCCATACCTCAACCTGAATAGTGTGAGATAAGTGGCTTTTGTGTTGGGTTTATAAGAACTTTTATTTTTTTTGAAAATTAAAAATCATTTTATCGGAGGCTCCTACAATGCTTATCACAATCCATACATACACACATTGCGTCAAACAACTTCTTTTTGTTGTTGTTGTTGTTTTGTTTTTTAATTTCTTCCTTTCTTTTTTTTAAGAGCAGCCGACTCTCAAGCACCTTCTTACACATGCTGCCATCATCATTCTGAAAACATTTCTACTTGAGCCCTTGATATCAGCTCTTTCCCTTTCCTTCCCCATTCCCTCCTCCCTCATGAACCCTTGATAATTTATAATTATTATTATCTTGTCATATTTAACACTGCTAAACGTCTCCCTTTGCCCCCTCCTCTGCTGTCCATTTTCCAGCTAGGAAGTTATATGTAGATTCTTGTAATTGGCTCCTCCTCTCTATACCACCTTCCTTCCATCCTCCCGGTATCTGCACTTTCACTACTGGTCCTGAAGGGTCCATCTGTCCTGGATTCCCTGTATTTACAGTCCCCATCTGTACCAGTGTACCTCTTCCAGAGCAGCTGGATTTGCAAGGTAGAATGGGGATCATGAGGAAGTATTTAAGGTCCAGAGAAAGTTGTACGTTTCATCGTTGCTACATTGCTCATCTTCTCCCCGTGATCCTTCTGTAAGGGGATATCCAATTGCTCAGAAATGGCCTTTGGGTCCCTACTCTGCATGCCCCCTCATTTACAATATGATTCTTGTATCTTTATGCTTGAAACCTGCTCTCTTTGACCCCTCATGGTCACACAGGCTGGTCTGCTTCTTCCATGTGGGCTTCGTTGCTTCTGAGCTAGATGGCCACTTGTTTACCTTCAGGCCTTTAAGACTCCAGATGCTTTATCTTTTGGTAGCCATGCACCATCAGTTTTTCTCCACCACATTTACTTATGCACTAATTTGTCTTCAGTGATAGTATAGGGAGGGTAGGCACAATGATGTTATTTTTGTTCTTTGATGCCTGATATCTGATCCCTTTGATACCTCGTGGTCACACAGGCTGGTGTGCTTCTCCATGTGGACTTGGTTGCTTCTGAGCTAGATGGCCACTTGTTTACCTTCACGTCTTTAAGACCCCAGAAGCCATATCTTTTGATAACTGGGCACCATCAGCTCTCTTCACCACTCTTGTTCATGTCCCCACCTACCTTCAGCGATTGTATTGGGAAGGTAAGCACACAGTGATATGACAGCCTCAGTTCCTGACTAATGGAGCTGAACCATGATCTTGCAGTTTATAAGCCAATGCCTAACCCTCAGTGCCACGAGGGGTGCTTGGATATGGATATAGATGGTTTAATAATACCTTCTCGCCAGCAGCTCTACAGGAGCAAAGGCTGGGCCTCCTAATCCCACCACCAGAGGGCAGTGATGTCCAAAAAACAAAACAAAACAAAAAAACAAATACCTTCTCGCGCAGAAGTACAGACTTATAACTGTTTTCTGCTTGGTGTACTTTTTCTTTTCTCCTTTTATTGTCTTCTCTGGAATATCAATTACCATATACACCTTTAAATTCCCTCAATTTAAATTTGTTGTTCTAGAGTTTTTGATGTACATTTATAATTAATCTAAATCCACTTTGTACTCATTCTTGAGTAGTGCAATTTCCTTATAACAATATTTTCCCAGTTTCTGCCTCTTACATAGTATTGTTGTCACTCATGTTGCTTATCCATATGGTAGCCTTACCCTTTACAAGGACTTCAAGACAATTGAATGCAGTTTCACCCCATGCTGAGAATTTCCATTCCACTCTGGATATAATGAACCTACATTTCATCCAGGTTGTACCTTCCAACAAATATATATATGACTCTCCTAGGGATCTTGTTAAAGTGTAGATTCAGATTCGGTATACCTAGGGTGAAAGGTAAATTCTCAGCAGAAGGTCTAACCAGAATGAACCGGTTTGAAGATTTACCCAATATATTGTTACTATTATTACTTTGAACACCTACCTATTAAATTTATGAAGAAGGAGGAAAAGGAGGAGGAGGAGGAGGGGAGAAGAAGACATTATCTTTTACCTTCACTTATTCCTTATATACCCTTCCTTTCTTTATGTATGTGGTGGTTATATAATGATTTGCCAATTTGAGGATTAAGAGCAAAGGGGTGGAATCTAGTCTGTCAGTCAAGATATAACCATTGAAGCCTCTATGTAGGCCTGGCCTCCTCCTGAGAATTCTGGGAACTCCTGTATTGTCCTCCTTGGAGGCAGGAGACTCTTCTTATTTGGTTTCTGTGGGGAATGATGCCTCTGTAAGGGGTGAAGAGCTTCCTCACCCAAATCCCTCTGCTCTGGCATTTGCCTGCTTGATGATCAGAAATTCCTCCCAGTGGCATCTCTTGTCACCATGTCATTGGTCCCCTAATATGTTGACCCCGCGGTGCTGCACCTATGTTGGCATTGGTCCCTGAAACAGTTACTGCAGTAGTTTCCAAAAGGGTCTCATTCCTTGTCAATATCGCTCCCCCTTTTCTCTTTGTACATTTGTCAAAATGTCCACAAAGAAAGAAATTGTACATCCGTATTCCCAGATTTGGAGTATTTTTTAGGCGATCAAGCCAAATTCATGGTCATTGAGTCCATGCTGACATGTAGTGACCCCATGGGACAGGGTAGAACTGCCCTTTGTGTTTGTTTTTGAGACTAGAACTAGTTACAGGAGTAGAAAATTCTGTCATTCTCCCTCGAAGTGGCTGGTGGTTTTGAACTGTTGACCCTGCGGTTTGCAACCAAACTTGTAGACACGCTACCACTAGGACTTCCTTTTTTAGGCAATGGGGGACCTGAAATGTAGTAATGCAAGGACAGAGAGGAGATCAGTTAAAGCAGTATTATCCTTTGCACCTGGAGTCGAATCAAAACACACATTCTCATCAACTAGGACTCCCAGTAGAGCTTTCCAGGCATTTTCAAGGCTTTAACCCTTTACAGAAGCAAACTGTGCCATCTTTCTCCTATGCCGTCGGGGTCGCCCGATTCCTGACAGTAGCAAAATGACAATGATGAAGTAGCAAGGAAGATAATTTTATGGTGGGGGGGGGGGGAGGTCACACAACATGAGGAAGTATATTAAAGAGTTGCAGCATTAGGAAGGTTGAGAACCACTGTCTTAGGGAGCGGCTGATGGGTTTCCATGGTCCAACTCTGGTTAGCAGCCAAGTGTTTGAAGCACTGTGCTGTGAGGGCTCTTTTGGGAAAAGCTTACTGCCACGGAGTCAACTCTGAATCATCGTGGCCCTCTATGAGAGGGTGGAACTGCTCCTGTGAGTTTCCTAGGCTCTAACTCTTCCCAGGAGGGAAAGGCCTCATCTTTTTCTACTCCTGACTTATGAAGGGGTTGTTTGTTTGTTTGTTTGGTCATCGGTCCTCTGACAGTCTTTAAATTAAAAACTCTTATAAGCTCTCTGGAGCAGCTGGTGGTTTGGGCTGTCGTGCTCGGATGGTGACAAGTCTGACATGGTGGTGATGAGTGATGTAACCTACCGACTAGCTTTCACTTTTCATATTGCCATGGAGTTTGGAAAAAGGAAGCGAGTCCTTGAAGAAAAGAGAGGATTATCATGATGGTGATGATTTCTAAATGAAGTTGTTATGAAAAGGAAATAGAAATTTGGCACCAGAAAGGTTTTGTGAGTTGCCTGGAGCTGTTCTCATTTTGGCTCCCCGCCCCCACCAAAATGGATGGAGTTCTTACCAACTGTTCAAAGAAACATGCTTACCAAATGCCACGGGAGCTGGAAGGAGAGAAAGACCACATTCTGTGTGGGATTTGGGGGGAAACAATAGCTTCCACTTTATAAGGATGCCACCTGGCTTTAAAGAAATGGGTCAGCATTGAGCAGGTAAAGGTGGTAGGAGAAGGTCTACAGGTAGAAAGGCCAGGGCTAGAGAGATCTCAGTCAAACGTCTGGGCTCATTGAAGACCCCTCTGTATAGAAAAGTTCTCAAGGAGCCTCTGCTGACCTCCACTCTGTCACCAGGCAGGCCCGTGCCAGTGCTGGAAACACATTGTTGAATAGGAACTGCTTTCAGGGACCTCCTTTTAACATGTCTTTCAGGACAACCTCATGGGTCCCATGGAGAAATGTGTAGCTAATTGATGATAGGCAATGACATGTCTCAGGCGTTTTTGACATGATCTGGACTTGCAGCTCAGGTCTTCCTGGCAAAAACATAATTCAGTTTTCAACCAGCTCACTTTACTACCAGGAAATCTTTGTGGCTGGGAGATGATTGAGCTCTTTAACCTCCCCCACTTCAGAACCTAGAATGTTGTACCCATCTAAATAGATTTTTTTTTAGCTTTATAAATCATGAAACTGATTACTTTTTCTCTCTGCAATGGCTTTTGGGAAGCTTGGGCCATCTTTAGGTAGTACACAGAACTTCCAAACATGAATGTGAGAATTCATTTCCGCTCTAGCTCCTTTTTAACACATTCATTTTCTTTCTAATACTTCCTTGCTTAAAAAGTAGATCTTGTTAGGTGAGGCAATTATCTAATCAGGTGTCAATTTGAGGATTAAGAGTGTAGGGGTGGAGTCTAGTCTGTCAATCTGGAGACAGCCAATGAGATCTCTGTGTGGGCATGGCCTTCTTTTGAGAATTCTGGGAAATGTGGTAACTCCTTCTTGTAGGTGGACTCACTGTCTCTCTCGGTTCATTCCCTGGGAGACATTGCAGCTGACAAGACACATGGCAGCATGCTGATAGACCCTGAGCTCTGGAAACTGGGAGACCCCTGCCAGCACTGAGATGCTTCTATCACCATGGAATACACAAGACCGCACCCACTGGCCTGTGATTGTCCTGGTGACATTGCATGTGCCCCACGAGTCTAAAGAGGACTTAGAGATTGGTGTTGGACATATGGGCTACTATCAGGCTTATGGCATTGGACTAGACTGGGCTGGGATGTTTTCTCAATGTTCCATTCTTCTTGTATATAAACATCTCCATTATATAAATATGAGTGTCTATGGATTTGTTTCTCTAGTCTACCTAGACTAACACATTAGGTTTTATGTAATTTTATAATTCATTTAAAATGTTTAAAAAATAAACAAGACATGTCTAATTGATTCTAATTCATGATGAGCTCATGTTTATCAGAGAAGAAGTTACTTTGGGGCTTTTCAGGGTTGTGATCACCAGGCCTTTCTTCTGAGGCACCTCTTGGTGGGTTCAAGCCACCAGACTTTTGGTTAGTAGTCTAGTGTGTTCGTGTGACCTCTAAGTCATTTTGCATAACAACCCAAACAAACAGACAAAACCCAAACTCACTGCCTTTGAGTTTATTCTGACCCAGAGCGACTCTAAAGGACAGAGTAGATTGGTTCCTTTGGGTTTCTGAGGCTGCAATTTTTTAAATTAATAAATCATTTTTATTGGAGGCTCTAACAGCTCTTTTAACAACCTATACATCAGTCATACCAAATACATTTGTACATATGTTGTCATCATCACTTTCAAAACATTTTCTTTCTTCTTGAGCACTTGGTATCAGCTCCTCTTTCTTCCCTGACACCCTTGTTGACCCCGGTAAAGTATATATACATTATGAATATTTTCATATCTTTTTTGAAGCTGTAAATCTTTTTTTGGGGGGGGGGGCATTACTGCCCTCTGGTGGTCATGGGAGCTACCCAGTGCTGCTCCTGAGAGCCGCCGCTGGATTTGAACCGCCAAGCCCATGGGTCGCAGTCCCGCACTCAACCACTTAGGCCACCAGTGCTCAGCCCCTGAGGCTGTACATCTTTAAAGGAGCAGAAGGCTTCATTTTCCTCCCTCAGAGAGGCCGGTGAGTTCAAACTCCTGACCTTGCAGTTTGCAGTCCAATGTTTAACTATGATAACTATCATTTCTAAGTTATTTTATGTCTGAGGCAATTAACTCTTGTTGAAAATTACAGTTACATGTCATTAATATCCACAACATGTGATGCCCCCTCCCCAACAAACAAAGCAAAACAAACAAACAAACAAAAATATCTACAACACTTCTGTGAATTAGACATTGGGCAAAGGTCATAGTCCAGACTGGCAGTTACCTGTGCGATCCACTGTTACATCCCTGAAATGCCTGTTGCAAATGTGAAAACTTTTGGAGAGCAGGCTGGACACAGCACAGGAGCAGTGCCATTGGATACAGAGTCTAGCCTGGCTATGTGTGTGTGTGTGGCTGGGCCTGGCCTGGGCTGCACTGGCAGCCAGATCTGGATTTTGTGCTTGCCTGGATGCAGGAGGGGACATAGGGGAAACGATGGGGTGCAGAGAGGTGCCTGTGGGGATCTGGTAGGAAGCAAGTTTTAGGTTCCGGGAGTATGACTGATAGTAGTGGCCCTGGATGCTATTTCCCTGAGGGTCTGGCTGCTGGGGCATGAAGCCTGGCATCTGAAACCAGAGAGGCCCAGGGGGAGCTACCAGCCTCAGTGGAAGGAGAGGCAAGTGCAGCCCTGTGCTGAGCATGAAGAGCTGCATGGCTGCTGAGCAAGTGAATGAAGCCAGGAGGCAGACAGGGAGGTGGCAGTGAGAGGGATGCTGCTGAGGTTGGGATGTGCCCTGGAGTTCCACCCACTTACTCTGGGAGCTTGGAGACTCCTAAAACTATACGTGGGAAAGTAGAACCAAAAGGGGAGCTCCTTTCCCCTTGTTTAAAATCCCTTAGGATCACCGAGGGATGTTCAGTGGGATGCTGCCCAAAAGGATGTTAGGCGATGCGTACTTGTCTACATTGGAAATGTCCCCTGATGAAATTTGCATGGCTGAAGTGTATTGGAAGAGTTACATTGCTGGCATTACTGTCTAGCCCCACTGCTGATCTCCTAACTTTTGCAATTCGGTGAAAGTCATGTATAGCGGAGCCCCTGAATATAATGTGAACTTATTGGAACTGCATATGTTTGCATTTAGAGTTCAAGTTTGAATTTTGTTTCCAAAAGAACTTAAGAAAAGATATAAACTTAAAATGACATAAGTCTTTGTTCCTAGTGTAAAATTCTATTTACGTTTAAATTAGAAACCTCGGTTTATAACTTATAAGCACATTAGAAGATAAAATCTGTTATCCTGCTTTTAATAAAAGAATCATAACTAATAAAAATGCATTTGAAATGGAATGAAGTCTATTCTATTGTTAAAAGTTATTTGTAACGTTCGGATCAGAGTGTGATGCTTGAAGAAAAGATGGCATGGAAAAGTCTGTATGTGTTCCCATATTCAATCTACCTTATCATTTCAAACTTGCATTTTCAAACATTGGAGAGTAAGATCTTTGAGAGTTTGTAAGTATTAAGGATATTTTTCCTCCATTAAAAAATATCCCTCTTTCAAGACTGCTGTTAGGAACAATTTATAAGATCCACAACCAGGTCAGTTAATTTAGTTGATGTGTCTGCCTTAGTCCTTCGTCTTCCTCATCCCTCAACACCCTCATCATTCCAGTGACCAGGTGATCAACATCCATCCTTTTGTGTTGCTAGTACCTAGATTTCCTTGTTTCCAGAAAACTAAAGAATCCACTCTCCAAGAGCAAAGACTTTCTTTCTCTGAAGAGAGAAGATGGATTTCAAAAGAGAGTTCTCAAAGAGGAACTTAGAAATGGTCCAAATAAAAGCAGTATTATTGGAACTGAAATGCTATCTTCAGGGTGACTGGAAGAGTTGAGTAGGCATTCGAAGAGGGTGGACTCACTGTCGAGTTTTGCCCATGGCGACTACATTCACTGATTAAAACATCAAAGGAAAAGAAGCAACACACCCTGTAGTCGGTTTGGTGATTTAAATATGCACCTGATCTTAAATCTTACTTAACAACTGAACAATCAAACAAACACCAGCTGTCGCCAAGTCTATTCTGACTCATGGAGATGTTGTGTGTGTCAGTCTAAAACTCTGGGGCTCTTCTTTCAGTCTGTGGCTTTTGGGAAGCAGATCACCAGATCTTTCTTTTGGGGCACTTCAGGATGGATTTGAAGCACCAATCATTAGCCCCATGCAGGGACCAACCAAATATATCTGTTAATAAACCAGTCCACAAATTTAATAATCAGTGGTATAATTGACACATTTGTAGTAGTCTGCTGTGAGAGTTGGATGACTTTATGTCAACTAGACATTCCTGGCTAGTGGTGGAGTCAAATCTGTCAACCCAGTGGTGCCTTGATGACAATCTTTTTGGGGATGTAACTTTTTGTATGGAACCAGGGAAACTTAGGAATCTCTCCCTCTCTCAGTAATATCATTGTGTTACTCTTGGTTTGACTAGAAAAACAAATTCACAGACGTTCATATGTGTACGCGAAAGAGCTTTATATACAAGAGCAATTGAATATTGAAAAGGCCTACCAGTCCCCAGCCCAGTCCAGATCAAGTCCAAAAGTTCATTATTAGCCCAGATGTCCAATACCAATCTACTAAGTCTTCTTCAGACTCACGAAACACATGCAATAATGCCAAATGCAGGCAGATCACAGGCCGGCGGGTGGAAAGTCTTGTGGAACCGATGGCATTGTAAGCATCTCAGCTCTGGCTCCCACGTGGCTCCTCCAGCTCCAGGGCTCTAGCGTGTTCCTTGTCAGCAGGAATGTCTCACAGGGCGTGAGCCTGTGCTCCACCTCCTGCAAGCTATTACTTTCTTTAGCACCTCCAAAGGAGGTCATGGAGTTGCAACCTGATTGACAGGCTAAACTCTATCCCTTCACGCTAAGTCTCAACCTGACAACAGATTATGCGCGTTAACTACCACAGAGGCTGACCCAGCGGTTGCAACAGCGGGCTCCCCTATAAGGATGGTGAGGGTGGCGCAGTGCTGGGTTTTGTTGTACGTGGGGCGGCTGTGAGTAGGAACTGACGTGACGGCACTTAACAGCAGCAACGACTGAGGAAATCAGGACATTTGCCACTTTCTAGTGTTCCAACCCTTTACTCAGCCCTGTCTCAAAATGCCTCTCTATTTCTGTCACATGATGGGGTCATTTTATCCGAAGGTAAAATTTGAAGCCGTGAAGAATATATTATTCTTTCCCCTCCTCCTCCATCTTGGGCCACAGTCCTCTGTCCTTGTGGTTTCCCTTGAGTCTTTCAAGTCAGTTTCTTACTTTCATTTTCACCATCAAGAAAATGGAAATCAAGTTGAAAGGGAATATCAAACGTGAGCCTCAGAAGAGTGAGTACATCAAGCCTAGAGAAAGAAATAAGCAAGGGATTAAGCGAGGGATTCAACCTGCAGCATTACACAGAGGAAGTGTATTAAACTTGTAACCATTGACGGCAATCAACCCTTACATCATGTGCTCCCCTGGTTCTGAGTCTATGCTTACGTACAGCAGACTTCAGATAATTTGACTTTCTGTGGAGATCTGCCCACAGATGGAGAATTTACTGCTCAGAGGACCCGTGTTCCTTGTAGGTGACTATATAGGCTCCCTGGTTTATACCACAGAATTTGCTAGTGGGTGTCCATCAGAGAGATACAGAGAGGAAGACAGAGTCAGAGATAGAGGAAAGTGAGATAAGGATGAAGTTCATGAAGGTGTAGTCCTTAGATTCTTCAAGAGGGTTTTGTGCTTTGTGGCCTTTCTGAGAATCTAGAACCCTCCCCCAGGGGATATTTTGACACGCTCTTGTTGTTACTAAGATCCCTGGATGGTCCAAGTAGTTTGCATTCAATTCCCACTACGTTCTGCCATTGAGACCATTGGGTCAATCTGTTCAGAAGCAGCCAGTTGGTTTTCATTTATTCTATGGAGAATCTGGAAGTTTTAAACCATCAACCTGAAGCATTCGACTACTATGCTAAAACTGGCAGTTCAAATCCACCTACCAGTGCCATGAAGGATGGGTCTGGTGATCTAGATTACAAGCAGGAAAACGCGATGCAGGAGGTCTAGATAGCATCAAAATGGATTCAACAGCCATAGGCTTTTGTGACTAGTAATCCAGAAATCTCTCCTCTGTAAAGACAGTCCACCTCTTGGTTTGTGAGACCAGAATTAAACACAGCTACTTTGCAAGGAATAGTTACTGACTACAAAGGACTTTTCTTCCTAGGAGCAAAAAGAGCATTCCTTCAACATGTTAGTACCTATGAATCTTCCATAACAGAGGTTTGCTTCTTCTTTAGACTTATCATGTAAGAATAGATGTTTTCAGCCAGTAAGTGAAATATGTGGCTCTGTGGAAAGCTGCAGAAATAAATATTACAGTAGACTCCCTTTCAAATCTTTTTAGGATTTTTCATAAGCTGATGTCTAGCTTAAGAGTCTGATACATGCTCCAAGGAGTGAATTCTGGGCCTTTACAACAACTAGGTACTAGGATTGAAAACTACCTAAAAAAATCTCATACCCCTTTCAAAAACTGCTCACAAAATGCCATTACTGAAAAATATGATTCGGAACGATCTTGTGATTAAGGAAGCATCTGAAGACAACGTTACTTGGCAGTTTTGAGTTCTTCACAACCTAAAATTCCATTTAATGGACTTTAAAAAGATTCTGCATCTGTGTTTAAAAAAGGATTCACTCTATCCATTTTGACAGCTTAAGTACTGCTGGACTTTGGTCACATATAATCTGAGTGACTAAAGGAGTGCTTCTTAAATAAGAGCAAATTGGAACTGCCATCCCAAACCACTAACCTCTCTTCTGGCAACACTCGCCTAGCATTTGCACTCTGATCCCACGGGATAGTGATCTCAAGTGTGGGAATAGCCATACAAAACTTGGATCAAGACTTTACAGTTTACAAGGAGCCTCGCTAGCACCTCGAGGATGACAGCTTAGACCCATCAGCCGCTCCGCAGAAGAAAGATAAAGTTGTCTGCTTCCATCAGCCCTGCAGCCTCGGAAACGCAATGGAATGATCTGATTGGGGGCTCTCACAGCTCTTATAGCATTCCGTACATCATCTGTATCACGCATATTTGTACACATGTTGCCATATTCATTTCCAAATATTTTCAACGGGCCTTTGGTATAAGCTCCTCCTTCCCCCTCCTTTTTTTAAATATAGATTTTATTGGGGGCTCTTACAGCTCTTATAACATTCAACACATCATTTGTACTAAGCACACTTGTACACATGTTGCCACATTCATTTCCAAACACATTCTACTTGAGCCTTCGGCATAAGCTCCTCTTTCCCCCTTTCCTCTAGTTCTTTTTTTAAAAAAAATTCCAATCCCCCCTTCTCCTCCCCCACAAATCCCTAATAATTTACAAATTGTTATTACCTCTTCATATCGTACACTGCCCAATGTGTCACCTCACCCACCCCCACCTTTTCTACTTGAGCCCTTGACTTTAATAGTTTTATTGGCACATACTTCATGTAGTGTACAAGTGAACTGCTCATTCATATTAAGAAGAGTTGCACGATCATCACCACAATCAAGTTCGAATATTTTCTTCTCACACCATTGTTCATAGTTCCCCATATCCTCCTAACTTCTCTTGGCATGCCCTCAGGTAATTATTAAACCAGTTACAATCTCCCTAGATTGACCTATCCTGGATTTCATATACAGAAAGTCATAGAAAACACAAACAGGAAGCAAACCATGGCTAGAAAAATGAAAAAAAATGGGGAGAAAGGCAGAAAATGTTACAAGTGAAACAATTTTAAAATGGGCCAAAAGAAATGATTATACTTCAACTGCATCTGCCACAACCGAATGTGCAGGGTGCTGTCTGAAGCCCTATCTTCCCATCTCCTCCTGGTCTTGCTCTGTTGACAGATTTTGGTTCTGCTTCTGGCCCCTGGGAAGTCGTTTCTGAAGGTGGCTGCTGTTCTGTCAAACTTTGGCTTTTTGTTATGGATTCCAACTTGGCTTATCCTTCAGGCTTTCTCTGTTCTTGCCCCTCTGAAGTCAGATGCCCCTGTGGTCCACTTGACTGGCTGGTTCTGCTGTGTGGCTGCAAGTGTGTATGTGAGTGAGGGTATGGGAGACCGTGGAGTGGGGAGGTGAGGCTGTGTGTACAGTTCAGACACTTGCTCACTAAAATGGGTCCAAAATTCTCACTGTGGTTGAGTTTATTCTGACTTACAGGGTACCTGAAGAACAAGGTAGAGCTTCTTCTTTGAATTTTTAAGCCTTCACATCTTTGCAAGGCTAGACAGCCTCATCTTTCTCCCACAAAGCTGCTGATGGGTTTGAACTGCTGACCTTCTGGTTAGTTAGTGCATAGCATCCACTCATGATGAGTGGGTAGAGGGACCTAGATGAAAACAAAGGGAGATGGGAAGTCATGCATTTGTTTCTTCTTAGGGGCCATCCGAAGGGTGCAGATAAAAGAAACCATTTCCAGGATAGTTTGAGTGATTGCTAGATGCATTCATTTCCAGTCTTCATTGATACACATTTTATATTGTGCATTGGTTGCAAACCGCTTACAACTTTTGTCTCAGCTCTTGAATTTTGCTGCCACCACATGTCAACTTGTAACAGGTTGATCCTTTCCAGGTGATATGGATCCCGAATTGTGCCTTGTCATTTCTCCAGTAAACCACTTAACTATAGGAACGGTTCATGAGTTCTGTGAGATGCTGCAGCGAGTTCATGAATGCAAAGATGGGGGTGGGGAGAAATGCTGGGGGCATGGTAGTATGGAAAAGCTGAATATCTGAGGTATATTTTCATCCTGTAGGATATCAGCTTTGTGCAGAACCTTATGAGATAAATTATGTTTGGCTTGGCAAATCTCAGAAATGGTTGGACACATTTCAAAAGGTACCACCCAGGTTTAGAGATAATACAAATGAGGATGCTACGTATAACATCACAAACAGAAAAAATAAAAGTATAAAAACAAGAAATCAAACCAAGAATGGGTAAGGCATCCTGATTATAAAACATTTTTAAGAAGGGAAAGAAATACATGGCGATGTAGTTCTGAGAAGCAGCGTCCACATCTGGCTTCCATTCCAGTTGCTGCTCTTGTGTGGCAGAGTGCTTCGTGTTGATGCACGTGAACAGCAAATTATTTCTTTCCATTAACGACCCCTCCCCCCCCCCCATGCACACACACCACATTTTGATGCCTTCTCTTTTTAAGCTAAGATGGCTGATTTTCTGCTAAGGTGTTATCTACATTTCCTAGAAACAGCTTTCGTGGCCTTTGCTGATCTGCTGTTACTCATCACCCTCCATCCCCGTCCCCTTTGCTCTCCGTTCCAGGGACGGCTTCCTTTGTGCCTGACCTTTCCACGGCTAAGTGTTGTACCAATTCCACTACTCTCTCTATTGGGAGAACTGTTCCCTTCCGAGCGATCACCCAGCCAACCGTTACCAATCTAACCTTTAAAGGTTTCATCCTGGGAAGAGACATAGCTCTTCTTGCTCCAGGCCTACTACTGAGCCCACACTCAGCCCTTTAATATAGTCACACTATACCTCCGCTCTTCTGGGAACACCCCATGGAACAAGGAAAGAAGCTCTGTATTGTAAAATCATATCTGTAAACTTAAAATCCACTCTAACTACCTCTATTCTTTCCCCACTCCCCCCTGGTACCCAGCAGCTTTCCCATCTCTTCAAAAATCTCCCCCTTCCTTTAAGGTGGTTTCCCCCCAGACTCACCGTGCTCATCTTCCCTCTGTCATGCCCGTCTCACAGGTCTCCGGCAATCTGCATCCTCAGACTCATGTCAGTACTTCGAAAAGAGATCTCCTCTTTAGAAGCGAGAGGAGATGTTGTGAGGTAGGGTCAGGTCAGTCCCTAGGTATAGTACCTGCTTCCCAACAGAAGAAGCACTGCACGATTCTGTGCCATCCGCACAATCGGGCTTATTCTTGAGCCACCGTGTCCATCCAGCTGCTTGAAGGTCTTCTTCTTTGGTGCTGCCCCACCACTTTACAGAGCCTGGTCTCCTTCTCCAGGGCCTGGTTTCTGGGGATAGCATGTCCAAAGTATGTGAGATGAAATTTCACCCTTCTTACCTTCAAGGAGCACTCTGGTCATACTTCTTTCAAGACAGATTTGTTTGTCATTTTAGCAGTCCATGGTGCCTTCAATATTCTTCTCACTCTTCAATAATCTTCACCACCATCAAAATGCATAAATTATGCTTTGGTCTTCCTTATTCAATGTCCACCTTTCACAGCCGTATGAGTCATTCGCAAATACCATGGCTCAGGTTGAAGTTGGCTCCTCCCTACAGCCACCTCTCCTGGTTCATTTCCTTTATTTCTTGCCTTGAATTCCTGAAGTTGTGATAATCAATAAAGTGAAACATCTAGAATGTACCTTACAAACTCTGTGATTCATCTTCAGCATAGACCTATGGTCACCTTGAGAATGTGGGCCAATAGTCCAAATTGTGGTAGAAATTACTGGCTAAGAAAGAAAAGGCACTTGCACAACAGTGGGCATTTTCAGTGTGTTGGACCTGGTGGCAATGCTGGTCATCCCATAAACATTTTTTAAGCTCTCTCACCATGTATCGAGAAAAGTGCTAGATGGGGAAACTTCCCAGGAATGTTTGGCTGTGTACTTACTTTCTCTGGACCCAACATTATGTAATATGGGATTCAAAGAGGGGAAAGCCATGATCCTGATTCTTAATGGGTGCTCAGCTTCCTACATCGATTACCAATGTCAAGTGATGTCTTGGTGAATGATCACCTCCCAAAGATGGCATTGTCATGGACTGCCTTCCAGGTGCTATTCTTCTCAGGGCCTATATGAAGCTTGAATGAAAAGAAGAAGTCCCTTTTCAAAATCAATCTAGAGACATATGTCGATGGTTGTCTTGATATAAGGATTCTTTGCTGGTGACACATAGGGACCACCTCTTTGAGATCTGAATTAAATTGCAAGCAATTTCAGTAATGAATTCAGCCTGTGCTCAGCCCCTTCCCAGAACCTCTGGCTTAATTATGAGAAGAAAACCTATTTATTCTGGGACATTGCCACTTTGGGATAAATTCCTGGAAGCCATCAAAAAGGCAAAGGGAAGATCTTTCTTAGAGCCCCTTCTCTGGATTTCTGAGAAAGAAGTGCTTCATGTTTAGCCTGTCAAGTTGCTTTGAATTTCAGCCGATGGCTCTGACCCTTATTTAATTCTCTGTCAACTATGGTCTCTATCTATTTCTGAGGCCTCGGTCTCCTAGGGGAGACTAATGCTGCTTTTCTTGTGTCCTGCCCAGCTATCATCTTTACTTCAGCACATTATTCATATGGCTAGTAATAAAATAATGGAAAATACTAATACATTGAGGAGTCCTTGTGGCACAATTGTTAAGCCCTTGGCTGGTGAGCAAAAGGCTGGTAGCCGGGACCACCTCCCCCCTGCCCCCAGCAGCTTTGCAGGAGAAATACTTGTCATCTCTCACAAACTTTACAACCTGGAAAACCTTATGGGGCGTTTTACTCGGTCTCCTGGGACTGCTGTGAGTTGATGACTGGCTTGAGAGACCTCACAGCAGCAGCAAGGACATATGAGAATTCACATCTTAAAAAAATATTTTAAACAGTTTTATTGGTGTATAATTCACATATCAAATAGTTCAAGAGTTCACTCATAGCAAGAAGAGCTGTACACTTATCATCACAGTCGATTTTAGAATATTTTCGCCTTTCTTGTATTTGCTGTCATTAGCTCCTGATTTCCCTCCAACTTCCCCTGCCATACTCCTTTGTATTCAGCTCATCGTTTCTTCCCAACTGCCCCTGTCATGCCCCAAGAAACACGTTTGTGTCATCTGCATATTGCAATTTGTTGATAGACCTTCCTACAATCCAATGCCTGGGTCTTCTTTATATGATTATCTTCTCTGATTATTTCTTCAACATGTAGATTGAATAAGTATGGTGAGAGGATAAACTCTGTATGCCATCTTTCCTGATTCTACATCATGTGATATTTCCGTGTTCTGTTTACACAATTGCTTCTTGGTGTGTGTGCACACAAACCAAGGTTTTTCATGGGCACAATGAAATGTTCTGGAATCCCATGTTTCTCAGGGCTATCTGCTGTTTGTTATGATCAACAGAGTCAAATGTCTTTGTTAGTCAAATAGGCAACTTCTTGGTAGCCTCTGCTTTCAGCTGAGACCCATCTGACATCAGCAATAATATCTCTTTTGTTTTCCTAAAAAAAAAAGATTAGAGAGATGAAAATACTGGTTTCAGAAGTATATAAACCTAGATAGAGAATATGACAAGAAACAATAGCTTTGTTTTTTAATACCTTCATTTTATAAAAGCTTCTATGATTTTATAGTAATATTTTTTACTTATCTTTGAGTAGATGTTTGGGTCATGTCCCTGATTTTCAATGGTGTTTCATTCTGATGACTGTGGTAGCATAATGATAGAAATGCATATAACTCATGGATATAGTTCTACAAAAAAATACACCTTATACATGAAGACATTAAATAGGTTAAAAGTCAAAGAGTTCCCTCCAAGCCCTGAGGACAAGATTCTGGCTGAGAGCAGTCAATGCACAGGGCGGACCCTGGGGCTGGCTCCACTGTGAGACAGGATGTTCCTCACTGACTCACAGTACTAGGGGGGACAAGACTGGAGACACGGTGTGGGAATTGTGCCCAATCTGACCCCACCACACCAAGGTGAAACACTAAGGCATGCAACAGAACAGCAAAGGAAACGGAGTAATGATGTCCCCAGGGAATATAAAAACTAGACTCTGAGGCCAATGCATGGCACCCCATCAGACTCGACCAGAAAAGCTAAAGGTCAACAAACAGACCTTGAACTATTTATAGGCTTTTCTTTTTTCCTCTTTTTGTCATTGTTTTGTTGTTGTTTTGTTTTCTTTTGTTGCTATGCTTTGCTCTGTCTTATTTTTGTGCTTATTATTATTTCTGCATGTCTATCTAGATAAGACAGGTGGGATGAACAGTCTGGAGGATGAAACAATGGATTGATGGCTCTGGAGGGACATGAGAGATGGGGAGGTGGGGGAAAGAAAATGGATGTTAACAAACCCAGGGGCAAAGGAACAACAAGTGATCTAAAATCAATGGCATGAAGGGTGTAGGAGGCCTAGTAGGGCTGGATCAAGGGCAATGTAACCAAGACGATTTACTGAAACCCAAATGAAGGTTGAACATGATAGTGGGACAAGAGGAAAGTAAAAGGAAATAGAGGAGAGAACTAGGAAGCAAAGGGCATTTAGAGAGGTCTAAACACAAGCATGTACATATGTAAATATGTTTTTATATGACGATGGGGAAATAGATCTTTGTAAATTTATTTGTATGTTTAGTAAGTACTCCCTCGATGCAAGAACACTTTGTTCTATTAACCTGGCATTCTATGATACTCACTTTTCCAACATGATCGCTGAAGACAAGATGACTGCATAAGCAAATGTGGTGAAGAAGCTGATGGCGCTCGGCTATCAAAAGATATAGCATCTGGGGTTTTAAAGGCTTGAGTAAAAACAAGAAGCCATTTAGCTGAGAAGCAACAAAGCCCACATTGAAGAAGCACACCAGTCTTCGTGATCACAAGGTGTTGAAGGGATCACGTATCAGGCATCAAAAACTCAGAACAAAAAAAATCATTTCATTGTGAATGAGGGGAAATGCGGAGTGGAGACTCCAAAGCCATTTGTAGTTAACTGGAAACCCCTTACAGAAGGGTGAAGGGGAGCCAGTCAAGTTGTAATATAGCACCACTGAAACATACAACTTTCCTCTAGTTCATTAATGCTTCTTCTTTCTCTACCCCCACTATCATGATCCCAAGTCTACCGTACAAGTCTGTCTAAACCTCAGGATGTAACTGGTACAGATAAGAGCTGGAAACAGGGAATCCAAGACAGATAAACCCCTCAGGACCAATAATGAGAGTAGCGATACCAGAAGGAGGAGGGGTAGGGGGGAGGGGGGGACCATCACAATGATCTACATATATCCCCTTCCTGGGGGATAGGCAACAGAAAAGTGGGTGAAGGGAGACATCAGACAGTGTCAAAACATGAAAAAATAATAATAATTTATAAATTGTCAAGGGTTTGTGAGGGAAGGTGGGAAAGAAGGAGAGGGAGGGGGATAAACAAGAAGCTGATACCAAGGGCTTAAGTAGAAAGATAGTGTTTTGAGAATGAAGATGACAACAAATGTAAAAATGTACTTGACACAATGGATATATGTATGATTTGTGATAAGAATTGCATGAGCCCCCAATAAAATGATTTAAAAAAAATAGAAATAGAGAAAAGAACTGGGGAGTAAGGGGCATTTATAGAGATTATATACAGGCATATATATAGGTACATATATTCATATGATGAAGGGGAAATAGATCAACAAGCATATACTTATAGGTTTAGAATTAGGACAGCAGATGGGCATTGGACCTCCATCAGGTACTTCCTCAGTGCAAGAACATTTTGTTCTTTTAAATTTGTGTTCCATGATGCGCAGTTCCCTGACATGATCACAGAAAACAAATGTGTGCATAAACAAATGTGGTGAAGAAAGCTGATGGTACTCGGGTATCAAAATATGTAGCATCTGGGGTCTTAAAGGTTTGAAAGTAAACAAGCAGCCTTCCAGCTCAGAAGCAACAAAGCCCACATGGAAGAAGCACACCAGCTTATGGGACCAAGAGATACCAAAGGGATCAATTATCAGGTTTCAAGAACTAATAATCATAACATTATATGCTCACTTTCCTGATATGATCTCTGACAACAGATATGTGCATAAGCAAATGTGGTGAAGAAAACTGATAGTGCCCGACTATCAAAAGATGTGCGCCAGTGGTTTTAAAGACCTGAAGGTGAATAAGTGGCCATCTAGCTAAGAAGCAAGCCCACATAGAAGAAGCACAACAGCCTGTATGACCAAAAGGTGTCAAAGGGATCCAGTATCAAGCATCAAAGACCTAAAATATATATTATTATAAATAAGGGGGAGTTCAGATTGGGGACCCAAAGTCCATCAATAAGTGAAGAGACATCCTCTTAAAGAGGGGTTATAGTGAGGAGATGAGCCAGTCTAGGTGCAGTGTAGTAGCAATGAAATATTCTCAAATGCTTCCTCCCACCAACTATCATTATCTCAATTCTGCCAGACAGATTTGGCTAGACCAGGGGATGCACATTGGAGTCGAAAATGTGGAAATTTAGGATAGATAATCCCTTGAGACTAATGGGGAGTGGTGACACTGGGAGGGTGGAGGGATGGTAGAGTAGAAAGGGGGAAGAAATTTCTCGGATCTACATGTGACCTCCTCTCTGAGGTGTGGACAACAGGGCAGGGGTGAGTGAAGTGACACCTTAGACTGTAAGATATGAAGAGGTAATAGCAATTTGTAAATTATTGGAAGTTCATGGGGGAGGAGAAGGGTGAAGGGGAAATATGGAGAGTTGGAATTAAAAAAATAAAGAACTAGAGGAAAGAGGGGAAGAATTGTTTATGCTGGACAGGTTCAAGTAAATAATGTAGATGAATGTGGTAACATGTGTACCAATATGCTTGATACAAACGATGTATTAAATGTTGTACGAGCCCCCAATAAAATCTATATTAAAAAGTCAAAGAGTGGTAAAAGGTGTATCAAGCAAACAGTAATCAAAAAGAAGCTGGAATGGAAATATCAACCTCTGACAAAATAGACACTAAATCACAACTGAATTGTAAGAGACAAGGAAGGGAATGCATTCTATAATGACTCATTGGCAGCTAACAACAACAATGATAAAGGGTCAATCCACTAAGAGAACAGAATCAAAATAAATAAAGAAAACAAAAAGAAGAGCAACAGAAGAGAACTACAGTCACCAGAAAAAAAGGAATTAGCAAAAATCGAAGCAGAAATACATGAAACAGAAAGAATCAATAAGACGAAAATTGGCTTTTGAGAGGAACAATAAACTAGATGGACTATTGGTCTAATTGAAAAAAGAAAAGAGGAGAAGATACAAATAACCAAAATAACAAATGAAACAGGTGACATTACAACACAACCAACTGAGATAAGAGGAATTATAACAGATTATGGAATCTATGCCAACAAAAGGAAAAAAAGGCTAACTAAACTAATAGGCTGAAGTAAAAAAAAAAAAATTGAACAAACTCATAGTAAAAGAAGCAATTGAAGAGGTCATAAAATAATTGCCAACAACAAAAGCCACATGCCAGGCTTTTTCACTGGAGAATTCTGCAAATCATTCATAGAACTCTCACAATGTTCACAGAACTCTGAGTGCTGACTCGCCGTGAGCCCCTGTGTGTTTCCCAGACTGTTTACAGGAGTAGCGAGTCCAGGCTTTCTTCCTTGGAACTGCTGTTGGCTTCGAATTACAGCCCATGAAGATCACAGTCCAACTCAGAGCTCTTACACCGCCATGACTCCTGTTCACAGAGGAGTCGCTGTGAAGTCTACTCAAACTATTCTAGAGCTGGGAAAGGAACGAATACTCCTAAATTCATTCTCGAAGGCCAGCATAACGTTGATATCCAAATCAGGCAAAGACATCACTAAAAAAGAAAATGATAGACTGATATCCCTCATGAATATAGGTTTATTTTTTTTCAAAAATTCTAGGCAACAAAATTCAACTACACATTAATAATAATAATAATAATAATACATCATGTGAGGATGATTCAATATCAGACTAGGAATCAGTGTCATCCACTACATAAACAGCACAAGGGAAAAGAAGAACGTGATCAAAAGAAAAGAATCACATGGTTATCTAAATCAGTGCAGGAAAGAGATCGATCTTATCCATCATCAATTTCTGTTAAAAAGTCTCAGCAAAATAGGAATAAAAGGGAAATTTATCAACATAATTTAGGGGTGTAAATACAAACTGAACTGTGAACATTATTTTCAGTGGAAAGAGACTTAACACATTCCTCTTGAGAAAATGAATCAGATGACTGTTCCTTACCACCAATTGTATTTGATATTGTACTGGAACTCCTAGCTGCAGCAATAAGAGAAGAGAAGAAAATAAAAGTATGCAAATTGATAAGGAAGAAAGAAAAATATTTTCAGATGACAAGGTCCTGTACCTAGAAATACCTAGAGACTCAAGAAAACTCATGGAAATAAGCAAAGGATTGAGTAAAGTGGCAGGGTTTCAAGATCAACCTAAAAATCAATTGGATTGTTTTACCTTAACAGAGAGAACTTTGAAGAGAAAATCAGGAAAACAATATCATTCACAATAGCTCCCCAAAAGATGAAATCCTTAGGAATAATCCTAGCTAGAAGTGTCAAACACTTACACAAATAAAATTACAAAATGTTACTTTAAGAAACCAAGAAATCACATAAACAAAAACCCATACCATGTTCATGGGTAGAAAGACTTAAAATGTGAAAATGTCAATATTCCCCAAAGCGAGCTATAGATACAATGCAATTCTGATCTAAATTCCAACAACATTCTTTAACAAGATGAAACATTAACCACTACATGTTATGCAATACACACACAGAACAATGGAACAAAATTGAAAATCCAGAAATAAACCTACCCACCTCTGAATAGTTGAGAAGCCCTTATGTCGTCGTTGTTATGAGTTGGACTTCTAACTGTAAGGTCAGCAGTTTGTAGCCAGCTAGCTCTGAGGGAGAAATTTGGGGCTTTCTGCTCCTTTAACGAGTTACAATCTGGGAAACTCACAGAGACAGTTCAACCCTGTCCTAAGTGGTTGCGCTATGAGTCAAAATTGACTCGATAGCACTGAGTGTTTGAGATGGAGAGTCAATCCTCAACATGAGTCAACATCCATTAATGCAGTGGTTCACAGAGGTCACCCGATTCATAACAGCAGCAAAATCATAGTTATGAAGTAGCAACAAGAATAATTTTACGGTTGGGGGGGGGTGGTCACCATAACATGAAGAATTGTATGAAAGGGTCATAGCATTAGGTAAGTTGAGAACCACTGCATTAATGGGAAAGAGAAAGTCTTTTTAACAAATGGTACTGGCAAAATTAGATATCTATTTGATGAAAAACAAAACTGTGTCCACACCTCACACTAAACACAAAAATTAAATCAAGAAAGATCAAATACCTAAATGTAAACAAATTTATAAAGGTCACAGAAGGAAAAATAGGACCAATGTAAGGTTTCTTACTTATGGCATATGCATGTGCAATATACAGTTTCTAAAAAACTGCACAATTCTGCTTGCATTAGCTTTATATATTGTGATGTGTATTGTATAGTGTGCTATTTATATAGGTATATTACATTGGAAAAAATACAGTATAAAAGAAATGAAAAATGCACAACCAGCAGAAGATAAACAAGAAGATTTAGGCCTCCTAAAAATAAGATATTTATGTTCATCAAGACTTCTCCAGAAGAGTAACAGAGTAACTCACACTTTAGAAAACTCTAACACCTTAACAACAGCATAAAGACAAACAATTCAGTTAAAAAGTGGAAAAGAGCATGAACAGAAACTTCACCAGAGACATACATGAAGCCATCCGCCAGATCAGTAGCCATTATAGAAACAAATTAAAACTACAATGAAATACCATTTCATACCAGCAATAATAGTATTGATTAAAAAACAGAAAAATATTTGTGAGGTTGTGGGGAGATTGAAACTCTTATACACTGCTAGGAAGAATGCAATATGGTATAACTATTATGGAAAATTACATGGTACATCCTTAAAAACTAGGAAAAGAAGTAGCATCTGATTCAGCAATTCCAGTACTAACTAGATATATATACTGGAAAAATAAAAATCAGGGCAAAAATAGATATGTGCACACCCACAGCAACATTACTAACAAGAGCAAAAATATGGAGCCAACCTAAGCACTCATTAATGAGTAAATAGCTATACTGTGGTTCATATACACAATGGAATACTATGCACAGTTAAAGAACGATAATGAGTCTTTGAGATACCTAATCACATATATGAATCTGAAAAAAGTATGTTAGGTGAAATAAGTCAATCACAAAAGACTAAATTTTATATGAGATCATTATTATAAAATTTTAAAAAGTTTACACACAGAAATATTCTTTGATGTTTATAGGGATAAAAGGGTACATGAGGGAATGCCATTAAACCACTCAGTAGATCAGACATATGCTTCTCTTAGTCAACCCATCCACTGCCATTGAGTCAATTCTGGTTCATGGAAACCTTGTATAGGTTTCTGAGACTGTAAATTGTTATGGAAGCAGACAGTCTCACTTTTTTCTCAGAGTGACTGGTAGGTTTGAGCCTCCAACCTTGTGGTTAGCACTCTAATGCCTAGCCCATGGTGCAGGGTTAAGGAATATATGACATGGAGGAAGTCAGCACAACATAACCAGGGCAAAGGAAGACACTGAAAAGTAGTGTGGTGGTTATATATTGTCATGTCAAATTGAAGATATAGAAATGAAGGGGTGGAGTTTAGCCTACCAATCAGCTCACAGCCTGATGGTATCTCCTGATGGGTGTGGTCTTCTCAGGAGGAGGATTCTGGGAACTTCCTCTCTCTTTCTACCTTCACTTTCCTATGATAAGCCATATGGAGACCTGTGGCAGGTCTGGAGATGCTTAACCACTTTTGGATGCACACAACTCTGTGTGCACCCAGTGGCCTGTGCTCTTCCCACACTCTGCATTGTTGCTTGTCATCATGCGAGTCTAAAGAAGGATTTATGGACTAGAATCAGATTTATGGACTTGATCTGGACTGGGCTGGGATGTTTTCCTGATTGTCGTAGTTACATAATTTCATGCCAACTTGATAAATAAGTATAGGCATGGAGTCTAGGCTGTCAATCAGATCACAGCCTGAATATGACTTCTTTTTTGGGAGGGTATCACTGCCCTCTGGTGGTCGTGGGAGCTACCCAGCACTGTTCCTGAGAGCCGCCGCTGGATTTGAACTGCCAAGACTGCAGGCCACAGTCCCACACTCAACCACTTACGCCACCAGGGCTCAACCTTGAATATGACTTCTGAGCATAGCCTTCTCATGAGGACATTGGGAACTTCCTCTCTTTTCACCTGGAGGTGATCCACACTCTCTGCTTCACTTTCGTGTTGTTGAGACACTTGAAGAACTAGAGGAGCCATGTAGACACCCACGTCAGCGCTGAGATGCTTCCACCACCACTGAATCCACAAGACCTTTTACGCACCAACCTATGATCTTCCTGCATTCAGTATCATTGCATGCACTGTATAAGTCTGAAAAGGAATGTATGGATTAGTATAAGATGTATGGGCTAATGTCGGACTTATGGACTCCATCTGGTCTGGGGTAGGATGTTTTTCAATATACTATTGCTCATTGATATGAAGCTTTCTTACACATATAAGAGTGTCTCTGGATTTGTTTCTCTAGTCAAACCAGCCTAGCACAAGTATACAAGAGTAGATGGCAACAATGGTAAATGCTACATGAAACTCAAGAAAATTCCCAGCCACTGAGTTAATTTCAACTTATAGTGACTTTTAGAACAGCTTTGAATTGTCCCTGTGCGTCTATGATACTATAATTCTGCATAGGAGTAGAAAGTCTTATCTTTCTCTCATGAAGTGGCTGATGGTTTCAAACTGCTGATCTTGCAGGGAATACATATAAGTATATAGAATTCTGCAAAAACAACAAACAATAATGTATAAATGAATGTACAGGTAGTTATGTAAGCTGAAGACATGTGGGAGGGTGTATAGGAGCAGATCCACATGGATATATAGGGTCAGCAGTAGATAAACCCTCTCTACATATTTGTAGAGAGGATACGCAGCAAAGATGCCCATGAATGTAATAGAACACACACGGTGCATCAAATGTAAACTGGAGTCCTAATCAAACACCTTCTACCATGCTGTAGAACACTGGCATGTTAGGGAACATCTTGGTCAATGGTACAACAGAGTTCATAAAGGTGATTTTCGACATCCTGCTCTAGTGACCATCAAAGTGACAAGTTTTGGTCCTTTCCCATTCAGAGCAAGGACGAATGAGGAAAACCAAAAGACTCTCGAAGGAACCACACCCCGTACAAACCTGAGAGAGCACAACTAAACTGCGATACTGTGTCTGCCTCCTACCGTTGATGGCACCCACTGGGCTCACAACCGAAAGTACCGGGCAGAGTGGGAGAAAAAGTAAAGCAAAACTCAAAGTCGTAAAAAAGACCAGACTTTCTGCTCTGGTGGAGACTGGTGGGACCTCTTAGGTCAGCAGTTCTCAATCTGTGGGTGGCGATCCCTGATGGTCTTAGAGACCGAGACACCGCTGCCCCATTCCCAGGTGAGTCTGCTCATATGTAATTAAGCCCACATATGAGTATCTGGCTTGAAGGCTGTTACCATGTGTCAAGACAAAATTTCATTTATTTGTAATTAGAAATAAATATTTCACAATATAGAATGGTATATTGTTTTTGTGATTGATCACTATGCTTTACTTATGGTCAATTTGTAACAGGAACAATACATTGTGCAGATCAGCTATTTACATTATGATTCACAGCAGTAGAAAAATTGCAGTGATGAAGTAGCCATGAAAATACTACCACATGAAGAGCTGTGGAGCAGAAAGGGTGGTGGCAGGAGGAAGGTTGCGAACCCGCTGCCTTCGACGGTGACACTTTTATACCCTTCTACCTTAGAACTGAAGTCCCTCTTGGAGATCACCTTTCAGAAGCCCCTACAGAGAACAATCCCATCTGGGAAGAATAGGCGCCTCCCCACAACCAGCCAGCCCCCTCTGGAGACCAGGAGAGCAGCATGTGCACCAAAGCCTTGTTAATAAGGTGGGAAGGGGCAGGGAAACCCCAGGTGAACATGGGGGATGCTTATACTTTGAGTTGATTGCAGCCAGCGGCATGCGGCAATCTATTTGTAGATTGCTGACTGGAAAACTAACTTGCTTTGTAAACTTTCACCTGGATCACAAGAAAATAGTGTCTCAAAAACCAAACAAGTAAAACAAAACAGCACAAAAAACAACTCCAAGAACAAAAACAAATGGCATTAAAAATTTTATCTCTTTATCTACTTGCCTTCAGGTGCTGTGACTTGAAGTTCTAGAATCACGCAAGGAGAACCAGATGATGTTGTTTCTCTTGACTTCTGAGCCAACCTAACTTATATGAAAGAATAACAATTTATCAAGCAGTCAATGTGGAACAAGTTTTTTGTGGGAAAGTTTAGTGGTGCTGTTGGTTAAAAAAACCCCACCAGGTTGGCAGTTCAAATCCACCAACTGCTCTGTGGGAGAAAGGAGAGGCTGTGTGCTGTTGGAAACATGTACAGCCTCAGAAATCCAACATTGGGCCACTGTTGAATATAGCAGAGTTCATAGCAGTGGGTTTGAATGTGGGGTTTTCTAAAGTGACCAGATTTTAAGCGGGACACCATTGACTGGGGGGGGGGGGGAGGTTTCTTGATTAAAAAATTGGTCTATATGAAGCAACAAAATGTTCATAGAATGCAAAAATAGTATTGTGATATATTTATTTTAATTTTAAAACACCGTGCGATGTTGCTAAATTGTTAAAAAGCGGGATGTCTGGTAACCTTAGAACTTTTGGCATATTTGCTCAGGGATGAACCCAGTAGCTGCTCTGAGGGGGACCGCTGAGGCAGCCAGACTGGATGGTACCTAAACTGGATGGCAGCAATGATAAGGAGTCGGAAGTACTTGGACACACTCAAGTGAGGACATCTGAATGCACCTCATAGATAGAACTGAGTTGGAGGTACAGATGTGGGAGTGAGAGTTGAAGCCTTGGATAAGAGTGGACGTCAGTGTTCACTCTAAGTAATTTGCTTCAGAAGGGAGCCTTGGTGGCGTCATTGGGTTTCGGTCTGCATAGTCATTGGTTTGAAACCACCAGGAGCTTCAAGGGAGAAAGTCAGGGTTTTCTACTCCTATAAACAATGACGGTGTGGAAACCCACAGATGGTTGCTCTGAGTTAGCATTGCCTCCATGGCTGTGTCAGGCGGGGTTCTCTTAGAGAAATAAAATTCAGGACACTAGTAATTATTTTTATATATTTATATATTGAGAAAGGTATATAAGATAAAAAGAGAAAAAGTTAACTATAAGACAATACAGATTGCTCAGTGCAACTCACTGGAGTCCTCTGTAGAGCAATCCAGGCTATCTGGTTACAGGCAGCAAATGGCAGAGCAACAGTCACCAACTGTCACCAACAGTCAGCCCGATAACAGAGTCCAACAGTCCCCAGCTCAAGAGATGTATATCCCAGGAGTGTGGCGAAGTAGAGCTTGAAGGATCCTCAACTTACAGTAACACAGTCCACGATTAGGTGTCCCAGGGGTAGTATTGCTTGGAGATCAAGGCACAGGACGAACAAGGCAGCTCTCTGGTCTGAAGATCGGGAAACAAGAGAGCAAGGAGGCGGGACTTGTGAAGCCCTTCCTATATCTGCCCTTCAATTCATCCCGCGTGTTCATTGGCTGTGCCATCACAACAGATCCACCAATCTTCTGTGGCCATGTTGGCATAGCAAACCTACCCATCACAATGGCAGTGAGCTTGCTTTGGGTTTGGAATCACATTGTAAGGAGGTGGAGATGGGGGAGCAGAGGACGTTTGCAGGAAGAAGACTCCAAGGATTGTCATTCTTCCTTGTGAGTGACTTGCATTGAAATGTTTGTCTCATCTTCCCTCTGGATTACAAACTCCTTAAAGGCAGGGACTGTGCAAACTTTAACAAGGCCTTCAAACAAAAGGACACTGCTTCACAGTCTGTGAGTAAGCAGTAAAATCCTGCTAGGAATCTGCTCTGCAGATCTCCAGTATGATCAGAATGACCATCAAGATGTCTCCACCCCCACAACACCCCCACACAAAGTCACTTATATAATTCCCCCAGTAACCATTGTGACAGATTAAAAAAATAAGTGAATAAATAAAGGGTATCCTGTATAATCCACCGATATCCATGCTAATCACATTAATCAGAGTGAATTAATTACACCTGAGAATAGATGCAAAGTTAAATTCCCGAGAAAAATCTATTCACTAAACTCATATTGGAATGCACAGTCAACAACCCCTCCCCCCATGTTTAGAAACTATCAGCGTGATTTGTGGCAACTTCTGATTTACTAACGAAACTGCTTAAAACATTTTAAAAAGCAATTACAATTACTGTCTGGCATTTGATGGAAAGGAATCTCGTCAGCATTGTACCATGTGTGTCAACTGTCACAATTTTCTAAAAATTTTGAGGCGCAAAATAGGCAGGCTCTACTATTTGCTAGCCTCGATTAGGGTTAATTCAATGTGTGTCTGCAAATAATAGTGTTTAATGTAATCTCTCTAATTACAGATAAAACGCATTTCAGTCATGCTCATCACTGACAGTATTTTGGGATAAGTTGAACTGACAGCTGCTTTCTAAAGGAAAGGCAAAAACAAACCTTCCTTGGGATTGGGTTGAGTTTTTCTTTTCTGTCTTTCTTCTTTTCACCCACCAAAGTTCAGAAGAGGATGAAACTAGACACTTTGGCTCTACATACCAATTTTGGAAATCATGACATTGTCCATCTTGGAAATCTGACATGCTTTTTTAGACCCTGACCCTATAAGGGAATATATGATTTCAACCCACTCACTGTACATTTTCTAAGAGTTTCCAGAGAACTAGTCATTGTGCTAATGGGGGATCAAGAATGAATGATTCCAACAAAACCATCCTCCACAATTGGCCCACAGAGGCAAATCCAGTTTTCTCTTTTACTAGACATCATGATAGTTCCCATTGTTGTTGTTAGGTGCTGTTGAGTCAGTTCACCTCATAGCCCCCCTATGAATAACAGAAAGAAAACACGGCCTTGTTCTGGGCCCTTGTGATCACTGTTTTGTTTGAATCCCTTGTTCTGGCTACTGAGTCAATCTATCTCATTGAGGGGTTTCTTCCTTTTCCCTTTTCAGGTTACCAAGCACGATGTCCTTCTCCAGGAAGGAGAACTAGTCCCTCCTGATAATGTATCCAAAGTACATAAGATGAAGTCATTCCGTCCTCATTTCTAAGAACATTCCACAACAGATGTGGTCCTTCTTCTGGTAGTCCATAGACCAGCTATTAGCTGCTCGTGTACAAGTTCAAATTGAAGCTGAAGAAAACGAGAAGCAATTGAACAAATAAAACCAGGTCGTGAGAGGTCACGTATGCTCTAGAGTGTATTCATTCCATCTGAATTTAGAGATTATTTTAAGAATATATTTAATGCATTGAGCATGAATGCACAAAGACTGGATGAGTTGTAGAGCAAAATGAAGGACAACATATGTGAAGAAAACAAAAGGTCAACGAAGAGACAGGAAAGAAACAAAAGACCAAAATGGATGTCAGAAAAGACTTTGCTATTTGCTCTTGAATGTGTCGCAGCTAGAACAAATGAAAGAAATGATGAAGTCAAAGAACTGAACGTAAGATTTCAGAGGGCAGCTCAGGAAGACAAAATGAGTATTGCAATGAAATGTGCAAAGTCAAGGAGTTAGGAAGCCAAGGGGGACGACCACATTTAGTACTTCTCAAGCTGAAGGAGATGAAGGAAAAATTAAGGTCTCAAGTTGAAATTCATAAGGATGCTATAGACAAAATATTGAATAATGTAGGAGGCATCACCAGGAAATGGAAGGAACACAAAAGTGGATTGTACCAACAAAAATTCCTTCAATCAGAAGTCCTGGGTGCATTGGAAGCATGGGTGGAAAGTAAAGCTCCAGGAGATGATAAACTGCCAACTGCCATGTTTTAACAAGCAAATGCAATGTTAGAACCATTCACCTGTGTAGGCCAAAACATTTGGAAGGCAGTCACCTAGCCCACAGACTGCAAGATACTCAACAGACAACAATAGGAAGATTTGGTATTCAATCTATTGGACAGAAAATAAATCCAAGTCAGCAACATGCAATAAAATATTAGAATAGTATGTTTATTAAAATAACACACTGTATGGTATATGAAAACACAATGTGTGCATTATTTGCATTAAATATAACATGTTCTGAATGAGCCATGTTTCTTGTATCCTGTCTAAGCTGAGGTATAGTTCAGCTTTGGGTAAATGAAAAACTCAAAATAACAGTGACTTACACAAGATAGGAGTTTTTCGCTCATGAAAATCTATATCTACGAAGCAACACAGCCCACATGGAAGACTCACACCAACCTGTGTAACCATGAGGTGTCAAAGGGATCAAGCATAGACATCAAAGAACTAAAAGCTGTATCATTATAAATGAGGGGGAGTACAGATTGGGGACCCATAACCCATCAGTAGGTGAAGCAACATTCCCTTACAGAGGAGTCACAGGGAGGAGATGAGCCAGACAAGGTAAAGTGTAGCAACAATGAAATATGCAACTTTCCTCCAGTTCTTTTTTTTTTTTTCTTAAATGCTTCCTCCCACCCACTATCATGATCCCAATTCTACCTTACAAGTCCAGCTAGACCAGGGTATGTACACTGGAGCTGGAAACACTGGGAATTCTGGACAGATGATCCTTTCTGGAGCAGTGGTGAGAGTGGTGATACCAGGTGGGTGGAGGGAAGATGAAGTAAAAAGGGGGAACCAATTGCAGGGATCTGCAAATAACTTTCTCCCTGGGGTATAAACAACAGGGAAGTGGGTGAAGGGACACATGAGACAGTGTACTATATGACAAAATAATGATAATTTGCAAATTATTAAGGCTTCGTGAAGGAAGGGGAGTGGGGAGGGAGGAAAAATATGGGAAGCTGATACCCAGGGCTTAAGTAGAAGGAGGATGTTTCAAGAATGATAATGGCAACAAATGTACAAATGTGGTCTGCATAAAATTGATGTTTGTATTGATCGTGATAGGAGTTGTATGAGCCCCAAATAAAATGATTCTGAAAAAAGAGAAAAGTCTCTATATAAACAATCCAATGTTTACATGCTAGCTCTGCTCCACAAAGCCTTTAAGGACCCAGTTTCCTTCTGACTTAATTCTCTAACTCCCCAGGAGATCCCCTTCTCTCTGTAGTCTAACATGGTATCTTCATATGAGGGGCGGGGGATGGAAAAAGAGAGAATGAAGGAGCCAAAGGTACCAGCTGTCACGTATGATAGGCTTTTAGGAGGTGCCACATGAAACTTGCATTTATACCTGACAGTTGTATCCATAATGGGCAAACATTGGAACCAGCCAAATGTTCCTCAATGGGTGAATTGATAAACTATGCCACTTCTGTACAATGGAAAACTACTCAACAATTAAAAAAAATAAATGACTGTAGATCGATGAAACCACAGAGGCAGATTCCAAATCTGTTATGTCAAATCATAAAATTTGATGTGTGGGGGGTGGAGAAGCAAATAAATAAGACCACTTAGCTGACATTCTAGAAAAGCGCAAAATAAAGCACTAGATAAGCGACTGCCAGGAGGTAGGAGCGAAGACAAGATTTGAACAAGAGAATCATGGGGCTGAGCCCCGGTGGCATAGTGGTCATGCGCGGGACTGCGGCCCACTGGGACGGAGGTTCAATTCCAGTAGTGGGGCTGGGCCTCCTACTCCCACCACTGGAGAGCAGTGATGCCCCCACCAAAAAAAAAAAAAAAGAAAAGAAAGAGAATCATAGTAGGGAAATTTGGAAATGATAGACTTGTTCAGAGTAAATGTTTCACAAAACAATAAATCTATCAAAATGCACAGAATAAAAAAAGGTTAATTTGACTAAATACAAACGAAAATTAAATTTAAAGTACTTCTAGGGGGTAACAAATACTGGGAAGAACTAACAGTCTGGGCCCCACCATGTCTAAATAGCAGATGCAGAACAGGTCATTATATTCTCTTTTCTTTCCAGTTTATATAACTGCTTTTCTCCTTTCGGGAGTTACATAATTTTGGCACCTTGAAGATATATAAATGTGTAGGCATGGTATGCAACCTATCAATCAGGTCCCAGTCTGATGGCGACTCCTGGTGGGTGTTGCCTTCTCATAAGGCAGAACCTGTGACCTCCCCTTATCTCTGCTTTCACCTTCCTGCTGGCTGACCCTGCTGGCTGCCAGAGTCACTGCCATGGAATCCACATAGCTTTGCACCCACCAGCCTGTGATCATCCCGCCTTCTACATCATTGTATGTGGCTGCGTGAGTCTAAATAGGGACTAATGGACTAGGGTCGGACTTAGGGGCTTAATTAAGTTAGACTGAGATGAGATGCTTTACGAATATATAATTACTTCTTGATATAAAGCTCTTTCTTACACATAAGTGAGTGTCTCTGGATTTGTTTCTCTAGTCAACCTGGCTCAACACATCCACTTTTCTTATTATATTGACTGTACGAAAAGTGAGGGTTACACTTGGTGTAAACAAACCCTGCTATCTCCTAAGAAGTTTAGCACTATTACTTGATCTCTGAACACCGTGGGGAATTAGCGATGGCAAATACAGACTGAGAATTGAGAGGTAGAGAGCTGTGCGCACTTAGGCTTCTGCTCTAGAGATGAAGGCCTAAAGGAGAACCAGATACGAGGACAGGAAGGTAAAGGAACTTGGTTGGAAGTAGACTTGAGCGACCAACAATGACAAAGGGATTTTTAGGAGAAAGAATATCATTGATACATTTCAAGATTGTTTGCATTATGGTCCAATCAACCTGTTCTTCTCCCCCATATTTGTGAATGCCTTCCTCTTGAGTTCTGAGTGGAAATTAAGATATAAAACCCACATCTAGAAACAGAAGTCACAAGAGCAGTCATGGAAAACTGCCCATTAACCCAATTAGTCAATCACAGGAGGGAGCCTGAAGCCAGAGTCCATCAGGATTTACAGGACTCTTGCAGAGGTTTTGGAGCTCCCTATGTGTGGTGATCTTAATCCCCTGAGGACAATCATATTGTCATTTTGAGGTGGTGTAAATCAAAGAGCGTGAAAGGCTTTGAAGGAAGGGTTAGAGCTAACAAAGTTTCTAACAAGGAAGCTTGGAAACAGCTATGTCCTGGTAGTACACTTGCTCATGTTCTTCATTTTTGTTCATAAAAACATCTTTATAATTCTGCACAATTGATTGCAAACTGGAAGAAGGGGGAAAAAAGGAGATGGAAGGGGCAATGAATTAGGATTTTAGCCGTAACAAGTGGAACATGTATATGGAACACACCAGCTCAGTGATCAGGTACTAGAAAGAGAATGGTTCTGAGAAGGTAAAAGGCCACCTGGTTCACGGTGTTGCGCCAGCATTTCTGTGGAGGCACCAAGCCACCTGAGCTGGGGGGTGATGGAGTTGGTCTTTGTGGGTTTGGTTAAATTACCCAGAAGGAGACAGAGAAGTATTTGTATGGTGTTAAGAGAGGACAACTTTGAGACTGTTGACCCTAGAGCATAAGTGGAAATTTGCAGTCACCTGGAAATTGAGAAGTTGGTTGAAGGTAGCAAAAGGTTATTAAGGGCGGAATGATAAGCATTTGTGCCCAAGACAGAGATACATTTGGTAAGAGCAGGAAGCACCAGAAAGGGAATTATTACAAAATTTGATTGACCCAGGACTGGCGAGGAATCAAAACAAAATACTATAGCTTTCAAGTAGTGGGGGTCTTTGAAGGCAAAGAGTCTGAAGAACTGGTAGGATAAATTTGGTAGGATAAAAACTGGTAGGTGTCATGTTTGCCAAGAAAGTATATATGAAGTTGAATCAGATTGTAGCTGTGATGCTGTGAGTGAAAGGGTTTATCTAAGTGCCTGGTTTAGAGAATGTTAAGTCTCTTCTCTTTCCCTCAAATCAAATCCACTATAGGTCTAGCCTAACGGTGACGAGCAGTACAGCAGGTAGGTCATCAGAAAAGGGATCAGAGAAGCTTGGCTGATTCTGCCTGATGTGATTGAACTATGGAATAGTGTGTGTGTATACACACACACACATATTAGCTACCAAGTGATGATAAATTAAAAGAAAAAAATAGATCTAGGAATGGGTTTGGGGTTCACATCAAATCCTAGCTCCAACTTAAGAACAATGAGTTCTTCCTTTATGGCCGTGCTTGAACCCAGAAGCTATAGGAGCTATAGCAAAATGTGGGGAAGAAATTAGATGGTATTCAGAGAGCAGATAAAATAGCATGCAGAGTTGAGCCCCGGTGGCGTAGTGGTTGTGTGCAGGACTGCAGCACACAGGGTTGATGGTTCAAATCCAGCAGCAGCTCTTCAGGAGCAAGGCTGGGCTTCCTACTCCCACCAGGGCAGTGATGCCACACAAAAAATTAGCATACAGAGTCCTAAAGGCTTGTCTTCAAACAAGCAGCCATCTAAGTGAGATGTCAACTAAGTCCATGTGGAAGAAACACACCATCCTCAATCTCTGAAGGATTATAAATAATTTAATCTGAAATCCAAGGAGGGATTAGTGTCAGGGCCTACATTGTGAGAATCTGGTTTGTAGAAGGCTATGATAAGAGTGGGAGCCCAAGAGTCATTTGTGGGAACAACATAGAAAATAAGCTTCCAGTGGACACTCTCTATCCATAATTGAGGGATGGGAAGCAAGGAATTGCTAAACAGAGGGCATTCCAGAAATGATTCAAGAAGATCAAAGGCATAAACCTGATTTGAATTGCTGGACCTAATCTGGTTTTCAACACTTTCTGTAATTTTGTTTTGTTTTTGTTTGTTCATATTAGGATTATCTCAGAGGTGTATGTCATTGGAGATCACACTCTTGAAGTTGCACTATATGTTTTCTGTGTTTTGGTTTATGATAGTCAGGACTGAAGAACATATATAGGGACGGCAACTACAAGTGCTCAGGGGTGATTGTGGTGATGGTGGTAAAAGGGAGAAGATGTCAAGGAGTTCAGGAAGAAAAAGACAGTCAGGAAGCTGATTGTGGTACAATTCTGCTTGCTGTGATTGAATTATGAATATTCTAACTCCTAGATAATAATAGACACATTTTGAAAAGAAAGAAAAGCTGGCCTGAAAAGCTGGCTGATGGACCCATGAAACAGGTCAATCAGAGACAAGGAAAAGTAAAATAAGAATGACAATGTATTGCAAACGCAAGCCAAGTAAAACACACGAACAAAAAATGTGGGCATCCCAATGTCACCCTGCAAAATACTAAGAGACAAACTTATAAGAAAAAATTTCCAGAAGCATTTTAATTCCATTTTATGTGCCAAATAGTGGAAGCATATCAACCATTTGTCAGAAGTCTGGCCTTTTCAACAAGCCCTGGTGGCCCAAGACCTCGACTCCTGAGAGAATGGTTGAACCTACCTGGCAAATCAGCAGAGGAGTCCCTGGTGGTCTGCTTCTTTTACCTGAGATGGCAGTCAAGGAAGAAGAAAACCATGGAGGCACATGGAATCTCCATAAGTCTAAATTGACACAAGGGCACCTAGAACTAGCAAACGGGTCTTTTTCCAAGAACAGTGTTTAGACAAGATGACAGAACTATGGTTCATGAGCAGCTTCTTCGTGGAACAATCTCAGGTGGCTACCCAGAGAACATACAAGGGGAAGGATGGGCTCTGGAATCAGTGCCTACGATAAAATAAAATTCACGGATAATAAATATTATCTTTGGAAAGTGATTAAATCATATTTAAACTCCAAAGTAAATAGTCCTGGGATTCAACCTCCGGTGCTATCTGCCATGGAATCATTTCCGACTCATGGTACCCCCTCGGATAGAGTAGAACTAACAGTCCCCTCTGTACTCGCATGTTCTAAGTCTTTTTAGGAGCAGAAAGCCTCTTCTTTCTCTTTTAGAGCAACAGGCGTTTTTGAACTGCTGACTTTATGATTAGCAGCCCACCAAGTAATGTCCCTTATACAAAAATAGTCCTGACTCTGCCGATCCTATTCCCCATTCAAACCAGACTTTTTTGTGTGTGTGTGTGTGGGCATCATTGCCTCTGGTGGTCACAGGCACTACCCAGTGTCGCTCCTCAGAGCCACCACTGGATTTGAACCGCCAAGCCCACAGGCTGCAGTTCTGCACTCAACCACTTATGCCACCGGGACTCAGCCCTCAAACCAGACTCTTAGCTCTGCCATCCCCCAGAAACGGGGCTGGATGTTTTCCTGGAGAGAAGGCATGCACCTATGCTGGAATTCATGTATAAAATGGTGCTAGCTTTTGTTTCTCAGCTATTTTATAGTTGAGGTCATAAAGATGGTGAGAAGGAAGAAAAACAGTTTGGCTCCGAGAACTCACTGTACTGGTGTTGGGAAATCACAGGGAATACTTAATGATGAACTGATGAAGGAGTCATTTCTCCTCTTGAGCCACAATAAGCACATTACCTGCACTAGCTCAGAATAGATGCTATTTTGGGTGGAGGGGAGTAAGAGTTCCACCTGCATGGCCCCCAGAGAAAGGATTTCTGGTTAAGGTCGTAGCAATGGCCCAAACACAAGGTAGACTGGCCAATCTTTTTGACCTCTCCCTCTAACCCTTCTAAATTCTGATTCACAATGATATAAAAATAAGTCGTGCCTACCCCCAGCAGATACTTGGAGGCAATGCACTGCTAGCTACAGTGCAGTTATCTGCAATTCAAAGGGAAATTCAAAGAGGTTTTATGTACTGTACACATCTGGATTTCCTCAAAGCACAGCAGGACTTTAACCACAGGACGTATTCAATAAATGCTCCCTGAGGGGAGGCTGGTCTTCCCAATCGGTGAGGTTTCATCTATTTCTAAATCGCAATGCCTATTAATTTTTCAGCCTCTTTTGTTTTTTGCTTTTTAATCCATTTTGGGATGTATTTCAGGAGCTTACAACAAATCTGATCACATGGACGGGAAAAGGGTGAAATGAAGCATGCGTATTCAACACATCAGTAGCCATTGATAAAATGTCATTTAATTTAATCATTTAAATTTACATGGTTAATGTACAAGAGCATCTCTTTCAAACCACAGGTTAACACACACTAAAGAGCAACGCTGTTGGAGGAACAGAGAAACTTTGGAAACCTCTGCTGTCTAAAATTAAAGCAAGGCACTCTCCACTTGCAGCTGGTGGATTCCTGGTCTCTGCCCACAGAAGGTGTGTTCCCACTGAGAGAGCCCTCCCGCCAGGGGAAGAGTCACCTGCTTTCCTTCGTGTTCTCTGCCGAGCTAGTGTGGTCGTCCGTCTGAATAAACTTGTGTGTCAGCATGAAGACAAAATAAAAGAGAGTGGAACTGATGGGCGACTCGGTAGGCGTCCCTCGTTGAGCTCACTCCAGGGGATGGAAGCCCACTGGCTATCATGTTCGATTGCGCGCTAGTGTCTGCACTACAACTAAACCTCCCCCCCAAACCCAAACGAACAACTGTCTCGACCCTTTCCAACCAACAGATACCACGGCTGAAACGTCTTTTCCTTAAATCGAATGGACATAAAAGCGAACAGTGACAGCATTTCTCTAGGGCTGTTCTTGTTTTTCCTTTACAGACACGACAAAAACGAGGATCAACTTTCCAAATACACATGGTGCACAGGAGGGTTATGTATACACGAAAGTTCTAATTTATTCAAATTCAACTTGAATTTGGTCTGGAGCTACCTTGTATGAAATGTTAGCTTTCCTGGTATGTAATAACGTTTACTATGTTTGCATATATGCTCAAAAAGTTAATGCAAAAGTCCTGTGTTACTCGTGGTTATCTTCAGGTCTCGTGTAAATGTTAGCGGCTATACGTAAAAGCCTGTTTTCCTATAGTGCAGAGTAGATGAGAAGAAAGCCCATTGGAAGGGGAAGTAGTTCTTGGCTTTGACCTTGGGTATGTCTTTGCCCTTTGCTGGGCTCCAGCTGTTTTCTTTATGCATCTGAGGGGTTGGACTAATTGACTTGACAATCCCGGCTCCTTCCAAGCCTAACATTCCAGGATCCCAACAAACCCACTTCTTAATATAAAAAATAACACTCTTTCGTAAAGGCTCACACAAACATAATACATGATCAAATATCAGAATGACTGCAGAAAAAAGCAAAACATCTATGATTCCCTATCTGGGTTATCCTTTGCAGCAATTAGGCAATTCATTTGGCATTTGTTTGATTGTATAATTTAATGATAATATAAACAGCATAGTTGTGTTATTCTTTCTTAAAAAAAACTAAAGCAAAAACGATTTAAAAGCTAACAAAAAACTACTGTGACATCAGTCTGACATTCAAAGTCTGTTTCTTAGCAAAACTGACCAAAGATAGTCTGATTTGATACAGAGTATATAATATAAAGATTTTTAGACTGAAAAATCTTCAAACATTATTTGAATTTAGCAAAACATAAGCAAAATTTTAATATCAAAGTGCTAAACAGTACTGCCTTAAAAGTCACTGCAAATGAACCATAAAATAATTGCATGGGAAGTGATGTTTATTGTACAAAGGGTTAATAAAAAGACACATTATAAATATATATGTAACCTGCTATATATATGTATATATACATATACATACATATATTTGTGTATATATATATTTGCTTATTTTTCTACTTGGTGTATCCAAGTTGCTGTGAACATCCCGTTTAAGTACTCTGTAACTCAGCTTCTAGGAGCTGGTGGTCTTGCAATAAATACAGGCAAAGCTATTACTAGTCAACGTGCATACAAATGTTTATACAAATAAGGACACTATGCAACAAAGTATCTCATAATAATATGGCATTAACAGTATAAACATACAAAAGGGAATACGAACACGGAATGTTGAAACGCAGCCCACTAGTCCTCTCTAATAGTCACATTATTTTTAATAAGACTTTCTTTTTCTCAAAAATTTTTGTCTTTCACTGATAGAAAAAAATTAAAATTTATATATGTGTGTGTATATATAAAACCTTACAATCCCTGACGTTTACCCTGATGATCCAGTTTCCACGTCTCTGCATGCGCTCATCTAGGGATCACATATTTGCCTGACCCACCGACCGCTCCAGCAGCTTCTGAATGTGCGTCAGCCCGTCGGCATGACTACATCCAGCTCAGGGAACTCTGGTGAGGTTGACGAAAGGCAACCCAAACACTTGTGTACAACCCCTCTTTTTCATCGGAGTCTCCCTTCCGGACAGCAGGTCAGCCAGGGCAGGTATCTGGTTCCATCAAGAATGGCTAAAACGTCTTGACTGGACCGTACCTCAGAAGGGTTCTAGAAGGGCAGGGGGACAAAGCCTCTGCTAGAAAAATTAGCATGTGTCATCTGCTAACATGACTGCCTCCTTTGTATTTACATATAAAAGAAAGGAGCGTTAATAAACAAGACTTAGTAAGACAGCACTTTAAAAATTGCACTTGTATATGGAAGCGAACAGCCATAATTGTTTTGCTATGTCTTAAAGGTAATCATTTTTTTTAACCATTTGTTAAAATAAAATATGGAAAGGAACTGAGAAAAGGGAATTCCTGCCTTGTTTGCACCACAGATGTATCCTTGAGACAAGAAGGATATACCACAGGGATCCATCTGAAGACACACCTACCCTGGCAAACAACCCTCGGCTGTTCTCGTGTGTAAGTACAAAGCGACTCTGAATTGTATTCCCCAGAAAAGAGCTTTTAAAACAGTTATATTATCCTTTTGCTCTCCCCCCACCCCCTGCTGGGATAGCATCATCCAAAAGTGCTTTGTTAGCAATTTCTTAGAAAACGCTCATGAACTATCCCCCCTCGCCTCACCCTCCGCCCAAAGTCTAAATATAAAACACAACCCCAACACAAGACTCTGCAATGTGTCTGGCTTTAGGTTGTGAGGAAGAGTGCCAGAAGGGAAGAAAAAAGGTCTTTGTTTTCTCTAGGAGCTGCTTTTCCCTTAAGGAAGGACAGAAATGGTAAGTGTCCAGACCTCTCCCGCCCCTGCCCAGTCAGCAGGGGCCAGCAGAGGCGGCGTCCCCTGCCCCCGTGGCGGTTTCTGCTCAGAAAGGCAGAGTGTCCAGGAAGAGCTTGTCGATGACGGACGGCGGAGGCACCAAGTCTTCCAGCTTCAGGTAGAAGATGCGCTGGAGACCCAGGGTGCAGATCTTGCGCAGTTCGACCAGGGCACGCAGGACCTTGGGCTCAGTGGGCTCCAGAACCTGTCCCTTACTCTGGTGCTCTTTTAAGCTACTTGTGATCTTGCCGCCCAGCTCCTCCACTCTCTTTGGTTCTTTTAACCCATGTCGTTCTGCAGAGAGACGGGAAAAGGCATGTTTAGGAGGCAGTGCCCATTGAACAGGCCTGTGGCATCCAGGTCTGACCCTTGGGAGAACTTTGTACATCCCAGGGGGTCTCCCCCCCATCCCTCCTGGAGCAGGGTCTTGGTTTTCAGGCAACACCTTGACCTGTGGTGCTTACTAACTTGCTGGTCTTTTAAAAGTCTGAGCTCAGTTCCCTGACCATGGAGATAATAACTATCCCTCATTCCTGGCACCCAGTGCCGTTGGATGAACGGGAGCGTGGCTATTCATTTGTACACGTTCTCGCCTGATGAGGACTCATGAAAGCCCCGCCCCTAGGCAGTTCTCTTCCAACGGGTCGTGGAAACCACAGGCGCCCATGACCGAATGACTGTGTCTTTGCAGACACACTCGGTGGGGGCCGTGGGAGATGCTGGCTAATGCTAGGGCTGCCCCCACACACACTGTGGATGTCTCCGTGTGCATGACGCCAGCGAGCTCTTCCCTCTCTAGGCTAAGCTGTCACGGACAGAAGTGGGATTTGATGGCCCCCAAGAGGCTTGCACCAGCTACGATGCGAAGGCTGGTGGTTGGAACGCACCCAGCGGTGCCTGGAGGAAAGGTTGGTGACCTGGTTTTCATAAAGATCGCAACACTGCACATCTGAAGACGCACAAGTCCACGCAGGCGCCCATGGAGCCCTCCTGAGGGGCGGGCCACTTGATCTCGCAACGGCTTTTTGCTTTGGTTTTGAGGGCCCTTCCCACTCGGATGTGTCAGATTAAGGTGCAGCCATGCCAGGAGACAGAAGCCCCCTCCGTGCCCCGTGATCAGTGCAGGTGCATCATCTCCCACAACTGAACAGAGGCATGGACTGGGGAGTGTGACCACCGTAAGCGTATGAGCCACGTGACCTAAACTCTCCCAGGCGCCATGGTCTCCGCAAGAAAATGGAGATTATCGGGTGGGACGTAGACAAGGGTCACTGGTCTCCTTCTTCACCCTTCTCCACATATCTCAAATGTTACCCTGGAGATTCTGGGAGACGGTGAGGATCAGGCTGACCTCCAGGAGATGCTGTGAGCCTCCACTGAGAGGATGCCACGGTGTGTCTAGTCCTAGTGGACTAGGGCGCCTAGGGTGCATCTCGCACCTGGCACTGTCGACACCTACGACCATGGCTGACACAGAAGATAGTAATAGTAAAAATAATAATAATAATAATAATAATAATAATAATTATTATTATAAACTTCACTGCCATGGAGTTGGTTCCAATTCAGACTGACCCCAGAGGGCAGAACTGTCCTGTGAGTTTTTGTGACGGCATATTTTTATGGGCGTCTAAACCTCATCTTTTTCCTGCAAAGTGGCTGGTAGGTTCAAATTGCTACCCTTGAAGTTAATAGACCAATGTGTAACCTGCTAAGTCAGTGCATCGCCTCTCTCTCTCTCTCTCTCTCTCTCTCACACACACACACACACACACACACTGCATTCCGGTTGATGCTGCAGGGGAAGAACTGCTCCTGAGAGTTTCCGGGACTGTAACTTTAGGTAGCAAGCCCTGCCTTTCTCCTAAGGAGCAGCTGGTAGTTTCAAACTGCCAACCTCGCAGCTAGCAATGCAATGAGTAAACCCTCCGTCACCAGGCTCCTGACTTTCTCTGGGGAACAGCTCATCACACTGGGTACAAGCTATCTGCAGTGGCTTATCTCTGCTACAGAGAGCGTTCCAGGTTTCAATCAGAGGAAGCACCCAAGAAATCTCATCCAGAAAAATCCTGCCTGCAGTGATGTTCTACCTTAAGGTTCCCCACCCCACCCCCTCCATTCCTTTCCCCCCAAAAAGTGAACTGAAGATCTGGCAGTACATTTCAAGAGCTTTCAAATGTTCTTAGCTTCTGACCAAGAAATCCCACTCTTGGGAATTTACCAAAGGAAAAATTCAACGGAAGAATAAAACTGCATGCGTGAAGATATTTGATGCAGCATGATCTATGACATAAAAACAAAACCCCAAACAACAACCCCCCCCCCCCAAAGCCAGTCAAAAACCTGGAAACAAATGAAAGGTTGCAGAACAGAGACAGCCTTTCAGGAAATAAGGATCCATCGATGTCTGGTAGACATGGGAAAGGACAACCAGGAAGGCTATGCAGCAACATGGGAAATTATTTGTACTATTGACTGAGGAGTCGAATGCTACATTTTATCTACGCTGTGATTGTATCTATGTAAAAATTAGTTCTGCATATAGACGAGGATGAAAGGAAATGGACAAATGAAAATATTTGGAGGCGGGGGATGTGGGCTAGCCTTTGCTCCTTTCTTTAAAAATTTCCAGCTTAGGTTGTTGGCACAACAAAACAGCGATTAAATAGAACAAGCTGAGATCCAGATCCTTGTGCAGCCCTCTAGTGTATTTTGCTTTCATGATAAAAGGTACAGTGTAGCTATTATATCTTCTTGTTAACATTAAATTCTATTAATGTTGAGAAATCACAAACTAGGCTTATAACCTAAGAGAGTGGCTGTTCCCAGAATACCAGTCCCATTCATCCAGTTAAGTGTCCCAACCTTTCACCTTTCAGCTGATGGCACCTGCGAAACTTTCAAGTTCATGATCAAGGTGAAGACTGAGTGCTGTGTCGGCTGGATTTCAGGAGGGGGCTGATTGTAGAATCTTGTCACCAGACCTTCTCCTGGCTGAACTCACAGAAGGTGCTTGGAGTTCCCCCTGCTCTCCAACCTGTGGTGACTGCTCAATAACTATGGCAACCATTATTTATTCAGTGAATTCAAGTGCAGATCAATACTGCCTGCCAGCTGGATCCAGCCTAGGCCCGGAATTCCTCGAGGAATTCAGAGACACTCCTGTTAGAAGCCAAAGGCACCTCCACCCTTCTTTGTTGTTCTGAACAGCTCCTGGATTTTGTGGCATCTTTTCTTTTTTCTTTTCCAGAAAGGGCTGAGATAGAATTTGGTGTCCAGGCTAGCAACGGCGGCCAGCAGTCAGCAAGATTTTCATACCTCCAGGGAGTCTCTAAGTGTTCCCAGTCATTATTTAATTTTTTCAGACCTCCGTCATTGATAGTTTTGTTTAAGGGACCCTCTCTCACTGCTCACCCTCCACCCTTTTCCTTTTCAACTTCGTGATGGCAGTGGCTGCAGGACAGCTGGACAGAATGAGGGCCTTAACTTCGGGGGGAGGGGGCAAGGGAAGAAGGGGATATGCAACATGTGGACTTTCCTCCTCCTGAGAGATTATTATGCAGAAAAGCTGGGAGTTTGCTCACCAGGAAACAAGACAAGCTTCCAGGGATTTGTTGTGTTTGGATCTAAACATGACTTTATTCAAGATTTACGAATTTTACCATGATCCTTATGCATTTCAAACCTTAAACGAAACTTCTAGAAATGGTTCGGTGATGGATTCATGAGTCAGGTTCCGAATGTATATGACCCAGAAGGGACATGAGTCCTTTAGTCGAACTCCTGCCTAAGATAAGACGCTCTGCTGCCATATAACCCGCCGACAGAGTCTAGCACCAGACAGAGAAGGAGTTTCCTCTTTCACACTAATAACAGAAATACATCTAATAGCATTTCAAATTGTACTTTTACTTAGATGATGTCATCTAACTCTCTAAACGATCCCATGAATTAGACCGGGCAAAGCTGGTCTTTATTTAATAGGCAAGAAGGCAAAGCGAGCCTCAGAAATTCTGTGGCTTGCCCAGGGTTAAAATTTCCAAGTGGCTAATTTCTTTCACTCTGAGTCCTGCTATTATATTTTCATGTTACCAGGCCACTTTCCCTTTTCCACTGCCTCCAATCATTAAATGGTCCCTTATCCTCCACAGATGATCTCCGCCTCCCTAGCTCTCTCTCCTACTTCATAGGCACTTAATTAATCATCACCCAGTTCATGAATCAATGAACTGTCTCAACAAATATTTATTGAGCACCTATTCAGTGCCAAACAACATGAGAGCCCGGGGGTAGGGGGTGGGGAGCTTAGAGCAGGTGACCAAAGAGAGGCACACAAGAACACACTCCTAACCTGTGTGTGGGGGGCCAATCTCTAAAAACACTTGTCCTGCATCTCTTAGCTATCCTAGCCACGGATATCTCTGCTAGGAGAGAGAGGGAGGGACAGAGAGCTAGAGGAGAAGAAGAGGGGAGGAAGGAGAGATTGCGTGCAAAAGCTCTTTGGGTCTTGACTCATAGTACTCACGGGGGCATCTGACAGATTCTGAGTCACAGCTACCCTACACCAAAGAGTAGATCTGCCCCATGGGCTTCCAAGAGTGTAATTCTTTACGGGATCACGGGGGTTTCCAACTGGGTCAGCAGTTCCACAAGCCACCAGGTTTGTGCTCATGGATTCCTTCTTCATTAGCTGAAGAGCCTCCTCATCTTTTAGATCTTGGGTCAAATACTTCTTCAAGGAAGTGTCCCTCTCTATCGCCAGCCTCAGCTATGTTTTCCTGTGGCACTCTCTTGTTTTCCTTTGCAGGACAGGACATGGCTTGGAATCATCGCTCTCCCGTGGACTGTGGCCTGCTTCCTTGACAGAAATGCATGTGTTCGCCATTGCATCCCCAGCATGAAACCCAGCACATGGCAGGCACCCGATGACAATTTCTTAAAGGAGTGAATGAACATGTACATGGGGGGGGGGGGTTGGGCGTGGCCAAGGCCCTGTACAAGCCTATTAGACAAGTTCTAAATGTGTTGTTTGCCAGTAGAGCCCAGGTGGTGGGAGGTTACGTGTTGGGCTGCTAACTGCAAGGTCAGCAATTTGAAACCACTGTGTTCCACAGGAGAAACTCCCACAAAGAGTTATATTCTCAGAAATTCACAGGGGCAGTTCTGCCCTGCCCTCCAGGGCGGCTATAAGTCAGCACCGACTGTATGGCAGGGAGTTTGGGGTTCGTGCTGGTTGCCCAGAATCAATCTATAGGTTTGGAGTCGCTAAGAAGCAAAGAATAGCAAAGAACTTGATAAAGTCCAAAATGAGCTACCAAACTTCCAAGAAGTCAGAGAAATGTAACCTTTTAATCCTGGGTGCTATGACTGGTCAATGGCTAGCTGTTAAAGGTGGGAGGTTCAAGGCCCCCCAGGGACACTTCAGGAGAAAAGGCTAACAATAGACTAACAATTGACAAAAGTCCACTAAACACCTTTCTGCTGTGATCCACGTAGGGTCGCCAGGCATCTCCCGGGTTTTCACGCACTTTGACTGGACAGCAGGATATTATTGCAAGCCCTGCCCTGTGGGAATCCCTTGCAAACCTATTTTGGTGTGGTCCTCGAAGACTGGGAGTGGAGAATCGAGAGCAAAACTATCATTTCAGTCTTACCATCAACTCCTTGTGAGACCACTGACGAGCCAACTCCCCTTCCTGGATCTGAGTTTCCTCATCAGTGAAAGAGGGGCAGGGGTCTACAGTGAACTAGTCCCCACGTACATGCACTGGTTCAACCTCCCTCTTCTCCATTTCAAAGGGTCTCTGTTCTCATCCTGTCTTTTCTTGCTTCCAGAAAAAGCCCTCCTTACTTGAGCGCTCTATCCTTCCTGCCCTTGGCTTGTCACTCTCTTTGTTGTGGCTCTCATTTGCCCTTCTCTCCGACCGCTTCCTCCTCCTGTCCATTCCCTGCTCAAATCTCCCTCAGCCAAAAAATTACATGAAAAAACTTATCTGGAGAGTGAAGAAAATCAAAGACACCGGAAACCAATTAGTCTAGAGGGTGCACAGACCACGTGAACCCCAGCTTCCAGGACCCTGAGACCAGAATAATTAGAAGGTGCCTGGCTACTACAACTGACCACTCTGTAAAGGATCATCACGGATCCTAGGTAGAGTGGGAGAAAAAATGTGGAACAGAACTTCAAATCATTTTAAAAAAAGAAAGAAAGAAGGAAAGGCAAAAGACCAGGTTTCATGGTCTGACAGAGACTGTTGAAACTTCGAGACTAAGATCTCAGGGCACCCTTTGGACACTTACTCCTATGGCCCCACCTTCATCCAAATAATTGAAAAGCCTACAAAGCGAATGAATACAACAGCAAGAAGGTATGTACAGGTCCCTTTAAAATAGTCAACCTCCCACTATCAAAAGGGACCCTTTGCCCAGGGATATGACTCAAGAGGAAAGGAAGGTAAGAAGCAATGATGGATGGAGAAGGGGCACACAAGGAAGCAGTGGGGATTGAGAGCAATGTCACAGACCAAAATGTGCGTGAATTGTTGAATGGGAAACCAATCATCATCATTGTCATCAACCTCATCAATAAACACACACACAGAGTCTAGTTGATCCTTATCAACCATAATATTTTTCCTTTTCCTTCTTCTCTTTAAAGACCAATGTCTCAGAGGCTTTTCTGTCTTTCCTGCCCGCCCCCACACCTGCACCTCTGACACCTCTGGACACAGTAGAGTCTGGTTTTTACACTGAGGAGCTGCTCCCTCAAAGGGCAAAAGAATCCCATCCCGCGGGTCCTCCCAGGGCTCACCTCAGTCTCTAGGGGCACAGGATATCACAGATAAGCCACTGCCTTCCTCCTCACAGTTCTTAATGAGTTTCTCTCACACTGACTCCACCACAACGGGATCTATCTTTTCTACTCCCTGCTCGTCCCCTTCCCTAGGACTCTGTCCCCTCATGTCCAGCCCCCATTTAGATATTCCTGAACACTTTACCTTCCTCATCCTCTCTTCTCCCCTCTCCCTCAGCAATCTCCCACTCGCCAATGGGGTGATGCAAGGTATATGTGTCATCCACAAGTCTCTCTTCAGCTCCCAGCCTACTCTGCTTCTGGACCAGGTCTTCACGATCTGTTGCCTAGATTGTTTTAACACATTTTAAATGTCCTCCCTGTGTTTGATCTCTGCTATAATTCATCTCAGGGACTTCCAAATTGTTTTTATCAAACCCAAATAAACAAAATAACATATGTGAGGCATTTGGCACAATGCCTGGCACCAAGTACTTTTAGATAATAGATATATTAATAAATTTCATGGGATACCAACTATTGCAAGGTGACCTTGTGCCCTGATAGTACAGTGTGGTGGTAAAAGGACTAGCAGAATTCACTTGACCTGGAAGCTTGAGAGAAATGCAGACTCCCAGGCCCCACCTAGGACCTGCTGAATCAGTCTGCAATTTAAGATGATCCCCAAAGGGAATCACACGTACATGAACTTGAGAAGCAATGCTCTCTTCAATTCTTGTTCCCATCAAATGCTTGAACTTGGCTCTTACTCCCCAAGGACGCAACTCACCCAGCCAAGGCAGCTTGTTACAATTTGGAATAGATCTGACCGTCAGATGGCTTGCCTTATATTAAGCTACAATTTGCGTTCCCAGTTCTGCCTTTTAGGTCCACTCAAGAAATGGCAAATGCCCTTCCTCACGGTAGCGAGTGAGCAAAGAGATGACCATGATGGAGGAGAAGCCTCTCCTTGTCGACAGGACGGCGATGGGTCTCTTCTTGAGCAAATCTTAGAGCACAAGCCAGCCTGGGTCAGCACTGCACTCCCAGCTGGTGGGAGGGGAGGAGAGGGTTCCTGGCCAAAGAGTGTGTCTCCCTCAAACTTGTACAAGCAAGCAGGGCTTCCTGGTGCGAGCCCCACGTCTTTCTCCAGGAAGGCATCTCGTTCTTCCACCTTGGGGCAGGCCTCTATTCTGGTGGGCAGAGCCAGGAGACTTGGAGCCCAGGCCACACAGCAAGCCACCAGCCGGTGGTGCAACAGCCCATTCGGAAACTGGCTGTGCATCTCGGCCCGGCCTGTCTCTGAGTGATTTATTAGACTAAGTGTCTGTCTTTCTCTCCGATGAGGCCACAGACTCCCGGCGGGTAAGGGATTATGTGCCTGGCACATAGCAGATGCTCAATAAATATTTACTGAATTAATCTGAATTTAAATTAGGCCGTTCCCAGGAATTCAGCCTGTTTTCTAATAACAATGTGGTAGTTGAAAAATAATTAATTCTGATTTTTCCTAATTTGGGAGACTTTCTGATATTCACAATTAACTCATTCACTCAAGCAGTATTTTCCATGTGTCAGACACTATTAAATGCTAAAGTAATTATCACAATGAATAAAACTTTGACTGCCCTTAAGAAACCCCAATCTAGCTAGAACCGGAAGACAGAAATAAATGACTAACTACAATGTGCACGCATATACAATCCTTAGGGGGGCGCGAACATTTTTATGGGTTCTCTGAGAGAAGGACTTTCCGGAAGCATGTGTCGGGCCAGCAACATTTCAGGAGCAGAAGAAGGGCTGTTTGTCTGACACCCTATTCTTTGCAAAGTACACGCTGGCTTATTAAGAAGAGCCCCATCACCGTCCTGTCGACAAGGAGAGGCGTCTCCATCACGCTGCTGGTGACCAGGGTCATCTCTTTGCTCCTTAGCTGCTCACTCGCTACCATGTACCATAAACTCGCACTGAAACTCAACCCGTGGCCCTGTCCATGCTGGGCTGGCTTGTGCTCTGAAACCTGCTCAAGGGGAGGGTCACTGGCCACCTGTAGGCCAAGGACATGCCTCTCAGTCCTCTATGCTCAAGCCACTGTATCACCAGAGCCCCTTTGGTACATCCATCCCACTGCTGGTGAACCAGCCCCTCACTGCTCACTCTCTGCTCCCTGCCATGAGGCGGAGGGCCTGCCAGTCGGGGAGTAGCCTTGAAAGGCAGACTGGGGACAGGAGTCGCTGTAGACGGGGAGACCCTTCCGACAATCAGAACTAGTCAGAATGCTAACAGGCTGTCTCGGGGGTGGTGTGGCGTTGCTTCCATGATCACCACGGGGAATGAAAAAAAGGAGTTTCCAAGAAGGTAGGGCACTTGCCCAAGACTCCACAGCTAGGAAGGGAAAGGGTGAAGGCTTCTTGAATTCAGATCTTTCAGCCCCATACTTTCATTTAGTTTTTATTTTTTAATTTTTTTAATGACTTTATTGGGGGCTCTTACAGCTCTTATAACATTCGATACAACATTTTTATCAAGCATATTGGTACATATGTTGCCATATTCATTTCCAAATATTTTCTACTTGAGCCCTTGGTATAAGCCACTGTATCACCAGAGCCCCTTTGGTACATCCATCCCACTTGCCCCCTCTTTTCTTTTTTATAAATCATTTTACTGGGGGCTCATACAACTCCCATCATGATCGATACCTACATCAGTTGTATGCAGGTCACATTTGCATTTCATTTAGCTTTTAAAACGACACCATCCTGCCACGTTTCCCTTCGCAAGGTCCTTCCTCTCTATCCCTCCATACCCCGATGCCAACCTCTAGGGAGGCCATTCATAACTCACACGACCTCCTTGTTTTACTTGAAGAAAACAAGCAATCCTCTGAATACCCCAGACTCCTCCTTCATGGGAAAGGCACCTTTAAGTACCTAAGTACTAATGACCGTACACCGCATGCCGGATGGGCACGCTACTGATTTGTACATATCTTCTGAGTTGACTATATGGCTTCTGGTGGCAGGATTCACTTGTGGCTTATCTTTGGAGACTACTACAGTGCTGGGTACATGGCCTCTGCCATTATATTGATTCGCACGTAGCGAGCACACAGCGCAGGGTAGAACTGCCTGCTTCTGAGACTGTGAAGCGTGACACCTTTATGGGTGCAGACAGTCCCCTTTTTCTCCCGAGGAGCCCCTAGTGGGGTCTGAACCTAGGCACTGAGGTTGGCAGCCCAGTGCTTGATCCATGGTGTCACCAGAACCCCTTGGGTACATTGTAGACACTCGACATTTATTTATTTATTTATGGAAAGGATACTTATAAATTTATCATCCACACTGAATTTTTGTTTTGAGGTCTTCTTACTTATGAAGCACAATGAACCGTAAGTAGGCATGACCTCTTTGGCACCCATCAGAAGTTGAAACATAAAAACAACAGTGAAAAAGAAAAAATGGATCTCCCCAAACCAAACCTCATGCCATCAAGTGGCTTCTGAGACTCAGTATGGACCAAGGTAGGCAGCATCATGCTTCCCCTCCACCCTCCACCCCCTCCTATGCAGCTGCTGGTGGGCTTGACCCGTCAACCAGGCCCCAACACCTAACTCGTAGCGCTACTGGGGCCCCTTATCAACAGCAAAGCCTTTCTGTTATTTCCATGCCAGGGTGGTGGCAAAGGGAATGGTGAGTGCGGAGGAACTGGGGAGCCAACGCAAAACCACACACTTGAAAGCTGTGACAGCGGGGAACTCCCTGCTCACCATAGGAAAGGAGAGCAGTGGGTTGAAGAAACCACTTCCTGCCCCAGCTCACCCTTGAGTTTTCCATGAGGGCCCTTTCGAGAGGAGGAAGGGGGGGAGGAAGAAGAATGAGAGAAAAGACCACGTTTGTGCAAACCACCCGCTCTGTCTAGTTTCTTCATGATTTTCCTGGAAGCAAGATGGGTTAGATGTCTCAGATGCCCCTTCCCTTAGATGAGTTCTCTGAGCTCGAGGGGCAGGTGAGTTGGGGGTGGGTTGGTTGGGGCTCGAGGCCCCCCAGAATCATCCACTTGCACACGTGGTGACCCACGGAGCTTAATCAGAAGGCCACGGCTGTATGGGAGCCGGTAGTCAAATAAGAAATGTATACCCACAACCGCACAGATGACTGCTGCCCCAAAGTCACCTTCCGCTGCCATTTCCGGACGCTGCCACACACGGCAAGCCCCTTCCCAGCCAGTAAATTGCAGAGAGAGGGGGGTGAGGCTCAGGAACCAGAGAAGAGGGGCTTGCACAGGCTGACAGGAATGAGGGCAGGAACAGGAGTGACATGGGGTAAGCTGACAAAGGCAAGCAGTTTGGAAGGGAAGGCTGGATGACTTTAAGATCCCTCCCCTCTTTCTATCCCTCTTCAAGCACTCAGGCACTACTAGGCACATGCTGCCTTCTAAAGCCACCTCCCTGCTTCCTCCAGTCTCTGAGACTGAGGGCAGGTCTGCCCAGGGTTTGCAGGGGGGAGGGGAAGGCAAGGACATTATGTGAAGGAGCCTCAGCACTGTCTCTTTAAGGGGGTGTAGCGGGTGGGTGGGTGGGCCTGAATCTAGTTTGGCTACTTCACAAACTCAACTTTTTTTTTCTTAATGGAATGATGTTGAATTTATGAACCAGTTGCCATCGTGACAATATTAACTCTCTTGTGCCATGAACATGAAATATCTGCTCATTTATTATTTACTTTATTATTAGTTGGGAGTTAATACATATGGCATATCATTCCACATTCAATCACATCAAGCAGAATTGTACAAATGCTACCACAGTCAGTTTAAATCTAACTTCTTATAGTTTCTACTGCAAATCCCTGGAATAGGTACTGCTATCCCTGTTACAGATGGGAAAACGACACGCTCAGGGAAACAAATCACATGATTCAACAGCATGTGATTGTTAAATGCAGGACCTCAGATTCAAATGTGGGGGGGGGCAGAATTAAAGCCCTTGCTATCTCTGCCCTGCCAAATGATTCCCACCCCCCCCCACCCCCCACTGCAGTCTCCAGAGAAACAGACTGCAGGATGGGCAGGCCCTCATGCCCCAAACCAACCAACCAATCTGCCACACACATCTGCTCACATGAGGCCTAGAGTCTGTGTGTGTGTATGTGCGGGGAGGGGAGGCTTATTCAAGAACACAGAGCAAATGGGTGGGGGGGTGGCTAGCAGAGAGAGGCCAGACACTCATTTCTCCTACTCCCTATGCTGGTCTGCACCCAATGGCCTGATGGCTCGAGGATGGACTCCCCAGGCCCTTATATACCCTAGCCTCTTGGCTGTCTATTAATTTCCACTCTGAGAGTCAAACAGAGAAAGCTGTAGGCTTTGGGGCCTCCTCTGAAACCACAGCTCTCACCTGGGCTGGGCCTCTTTCTGGCTCTTGTTGGTTCTTCAAGGCAGCCATCAGGGTCCATCTTTTTGGCCTGAGGCTGGCCCCGTCCCAAACCCTCAGGGGACCTTAGTGCCCTCCAGGTAACTTCTGAACAGGTGCCTTTCTCACTCCTTTCCCACCATTTCCTCCCTGGAACTCAAAACAAACTGCCACCCTGTTTATGGCTTTGTCACAGCTGCTGTTTCTGCATGGAATTCTCACCTCTTCCTTCTCAATCCGGAGACACCCTATGCCTTTATCTCAAACCAACTCATTTTCTCTCTTTTTCTAAGAGTCTCCCATCTCTCCCACCCCATGTTCTCCCAGCACCTAATTAGCCCCGCCACATGGCCACCGCCACATTGCAGTCACTGGAGTGCACGTTCCATCCCCATCAGAGGTTCTAACAGTAGAGCAAGTGCTGCCTGGGACACGCACATTTGTCAACTAACTGAACCCACCACACCGAGATGTGACCATGCAATCTCTCTATCAATCAAAGGTGGCTCTCCATCAATCTGTATGATTCATCAAACATCAGGCTTACTTGTTTTGAGTGTGAAATTGTCCTAGGGGAAGCTCACTGTATAAAGTCCCTGGTTCACATACATTCACTCACTCACTCGCTCTCTCACGGCCACTGAGTCGACTTGGACACAGCATCCCTATAAGATAGAGTTGATCCTCCCCCTTGGGTTTCTGAGGCTCTACAGCTTCATGGCACAAGGCAGCCTCATTTTTGTTGTGTGGAGCAGCTGGTGGTCTTGAACTGCTGACCTTGGTGGTAGCAGCCCGATATGTGACCATCACGCCACCCGGGCTCTTGGCAATTCCCAGCAGAAGCAGCGAGCTCCTTCTCGCAGACAAGAGACCCGAGGAAGGCAGGTGCCACGTGGAGCTCTCCCTACAGCACCCTCCATTTTCCATGCCTCGGTGTAAACCGGTCTCTAGACCTTGTGCGGAAACAATATACCAGCACACATTTGGATTCATCAGGAAGAAGGGGCTGACTAGGCCATGGTCTACACCTGGTTCCTTGTGAAAGCCATCCCGAGGGGATCAAACCTGCGCTGGGAGCCGAACCTGAGCCGAGTTCTGATGGGAAGTGTGGTGGGGAGCTCCATGCCTGGCTAGCCCCTTCTGGGCCTCTCCCTGATCTCTAGGTCACTGATGCCCCAGCAGATCTAACAGGGTAGATAGAATCCCACAGGGAACTCTGAAGGTGTCAAGGGGCAATGGGGGCTGGGGCCAGGGCAGCCACAGAACCGGGTGCCCTGGAATTGACATTGCTCCCCTGGGTGCTCTAGAGTATTTTCAATGGCTGATTTGTTGGGGTGGGGGGAGGCGGGGAGAGATTACCAGGTCTTTCTTCTAAGGCACTTCCGAATGAACTCAAACATGCAACCTTTCAGTTAGCAGCTGGGTGTATCAGCCATCTGTCCCACCCAAGGGTTTCAGGCCAACCATAGCTCACTGCCCGTATGTGCTTACAGCCCATCCTGACCCTGTTGGGTACAGGTTTTCTGAGCCTGTGAATCTTTAGAGCAGGAGACAGCCACGTCTTTCTCCTGCAGAGCAGTGGGGTGGGTTTGAACAGCTGAGCTTGTGACTAACAGCCTGACATGACCCCACAGTGCCACGAGGGCTTCTGGGGACAACCAAGGACAGAGGGTCTTCCCTCTCCCTGAGACACTGCGATCTCTCTCCCTCCTTGAACTTAGGATCACTTTTCTTCTAAAAATTAAGATGGGGGAGAGACATTTGGGGGCCGGGACAACATCTAATCAAAACCAACTGTACATTTGCTGACTCTGCATTATTATGTATCATGTTCTTAAACTCTGCCGAGTGGAACCATTTGTACTCCGAATAAACACATCCATTTCCCTTCTGAATTTTCAGCTAATCAGGCTTCTGAGACCAGGTTGCATTGTGTGTGTGTGTGTGTGTGTGTGTGTGTGTTGAGTTTCCTTTGTGTCTCTGCTCAAGGCTGGGGAGGCAGGTGGAGGGGTGGGAGCTTACTACCTCTGCACCACAAGAATGGATCACCTTCCTTTGGGTCGCTCTGTGAAAATCACAGATTTATGGGCTCTGCTCACAATGATAACCCAACAAAAGAGGTACCTCCTTTCTTATAATATTGAAGCAGCCACTTGTAGGGGTAGTTGCTTTTGTGCTAACACGGTTCACCTTGGCAGAACTCAGCAAAGCTCAGGCCTTTTCCTCAAATTCTGGTGAGTGAGGGCCCCTCCTCTCCCAGGGAGAGACAGGAAGGGGTGCTTACCTGTGACCATGCTCAGTGCTGACAGGCAGGCTAAGGCTTGGATATCAAGGTTCAGGCTCTTCAAATGGAAGGAAAAGTCTTTAATGGAGTCGAGCCACTCCCCAAATCCACGAAGGCACTGGAGTCGATGCAGGACAAGTCCATTGCAGAACACAAATTTATCTTCAGCAGTGTTTGACCTGCCAGGCAAGAGCGTGGGGGTGGAAGTTGAGAGATTAAAATCTGCTTTGCTTGTGCATCGAGAATAAACTCCTCCACTGCACCCCCCCCACCCAGAATGGTCCAAGAGAAGCAAAACAATGGAAAACAAACTCACTGCCATCGAGTCAATTCTGGCTGTGGTGATGCTAGAGGACAGGGTAGAACCGTCCCTGTGAGTTTCCGAGACCACCACGGAAACCCTCATCTTTACTCCAAGGAGCGACTGGTGTTCAAACTGCTAGCTTGTAACTACTCTACCACCATGGCTCCTCTTTGGCATCAGTTTCTGCAGCCCCCCCCCCCTTAAAAAAGACCAAGCCATCCTGCCTATTCCTATGAGGGTACAGGGTGCCTTGAGCCATCAGCAGCTTAATAAAATCTGTTGCCTGGCCGCAGCTCTGTGTCTGAGGGTTTCTTGTGCCAAAATCTCTCTCAGAGTTCAGAGAAATGTTAGAAAAGTCTAGCCACAATGATATGATTTTTGTTCTTTGATTCCTGATACCTGATTCCTTCGCCACCTCATGGCCACACAGGCTGGTGTGCTTCTTCCATGTGAACACTGTTGCTTCTGAGCTAGCTGGCTGCTTCTTTATCTTCAAACCCTTAAGATTCCAAATGCTACATCTTTTGGTAGCTGGGCACCATCAGCTTTCTTCACCACATTTGCTTATGCACCTGCTTTGTCTTCAGTGATCATGTCAGGAAGGTGAGCATCATGGAATGCCAATTTAATAGAACAAAGTGTTCCTGGAATGGGGAAATACTTGAGTGGAGGCCCAATGTCTCTCTGCTGCCTTACTACTAAACCTATAAATATATGCACTTAGGTCTCTTTCCCCATCATCATATGTAAATGCCTATATTTGGGCCTCTATAAATTCCCTTTGCCTTCTAGTCCTTTCCTGTATTTCCTTTTCCTTTCCTCTTGTCCCACTAGCATGCTCAGCCTTCATTTGAGCTTCAGTAATTTCTCTGGGTTCCATTACCCTTGATCAATCCCTCCCAGACCTCTCACACCATCATTGCCAGTGATTTTGGATCGCATTTTGTTCCCTTTGGCCCAGAGTTGGTCAACATCACTTCCTTTCCCTTACCTCCAATGTGTCATAAGCAAATGTGGTGAAGAAAGCTGATGGTGCCTGGCTATCAAAAGATATAGCAGCTGGGGTCTTAAAGGTTTGAAGGTAAACAAGCTGCCATCTAGATCAGAAGCAACAAAGCCCACATGGAAGATGAACACCAGTTTGGGTGACCACGAGGTGTCAAAGGGATCAGGTATCAAAGAAAAAAATTATATCATTGAAAATGAGGGAGAGTGCAGACTAGGGACCCAAAGCCCATCTGTAAGTAGCGGGACATCCCCCTTACGGAAGGGTCGCTGGGAGAAGATGAATCAGTCAGGGTACAGTATAGATAGCAATGATGAAACATACAATTTTCTTCTAGTTCTTCAATGCTTCCTCTTCCCCATTATCATGATCCCAATTCTACCACACAAATCCAGCTAAATCAGAGTATGTACTCTGGTACTGATAGGAACTGGAAACATAGGGAATCCAGGACAGATGATCCTGTCAGGACCAGTGGTGAGAGTAGTGGTACCAGGAGGGTGGAGGGAAGATGGAGTAGAAAGGGGGAACTGATGATAAGAATCTACATATAACCTCTTCCATGAGGTATGGACAACAGAAAAGTGGGTGATGGGTGATGTCAGACAGTGTAAGACATGACAAAATAATGTTAAAAATAAAATAGTGGGCTGAGCCCCGGTGGCGTAGTGGTTGTGCGCGGGACTGCGGCCCACTGGGATGGAGGTTCAATTCCAGCAGTGGGGCTGGGCCTCCTACTCCCACCACCAGAGAGCAGTGATGCCCCCAAAATAAAAAAAATAAAATAGTAATAATTTACAAATTATCAAGGGTTCACGAGGAGGGGGGCAGGCAGGGAGGGAGGCAAAATTGAGGATCTGATACCAGGGGCTCAAGTAGAAAGCAAATGTTTTGAGAATGATGATGGCAACAAATGTGCTTGACACAATGGATGGATGTGTGGGTTGTGATATGAGTTGTTCAAGTCCTCAATAAAATGATTAAAAAAAAAAGAGAGCGTTACATGGAAACCCATAGGGGGTGGGTTCTACCCTGACTATGAGTCCCTGGTAGTGAGTGAATGAGGGAGGGAGGGAGTATGACACGTGAGAGGAGGTGGTCAGAAGCAAACATGTGAGAGGGGAAATACAAGATGGTTAGTGTTCTTGTAACCTTGGGTGACATATTGGTACCAGCTCCTCAAAAGATAAACTTGAAAGGAAACCAGGGAGACAGAACCACAACGACACCTGTGGGGTTTCTGAGAGGCCCAGGAAGCAGGTTCTGGCTTTGTTCCCTCTCACTGTCCTGGGTTTCTCCAGGTCTGGTAGGTGAGAGCAGATCTGACGAGAAGTCACTCCACAAAGGGTGTGGGAAGCTGAGGGAACTTTTCAGAGCTCATTTCATGCATGAGAACAGTGACTTAGTAAACAGAAACCTGGGAGGTAACTGTCATGTTCCAAGGCAAACACTCTTTCCCAGGAAATGCCTGATGTACCATGAGACTCTTCCTAGAATCAGAGCACGTTGGAATTGCGAGGGGCATAAGAAATCACCAAGTCCATCCTCCCTGTCTTACAGAGAAGGAAACCACACCTTAGCCCCGCAGAGCAGGTCCCCATTAGAAACAGGACTGAAACCCAGGGATCCAGCACCCTCTCCATCACCCACTCGTCAGTTGCCTAGAGCTCAGATTTCAAGTTGATCAAACTCATGGCCCACAAGTCAGTTCCAAACATGGCAAGTTTCATCCTGCTTCAACAAACATACGACCGAGTGAAGAGAAGGAAGATGGAATCCGAGTGATTACCTGATGGAAAGCCTAAGAACAAACAGCTCCAAAAAGGCTGATTCTACAAGTAAGGTCTGATCTTCTTTGGGGAGATCAGTAAATCCTGGAATCTTTTCTGCCCAGCTTCTGGAGACGTCAATGGAAGCGGTCAGAAGGTTGTAGAACTGCTGCACGTGTTCAGCGTCTGTGCCTGCGGCAGCCTGGTCGGTGGAACAGTACTAGGGAGCAAGACCACATAAAGAGCCATGTTATTATCTGCACCGATGACAGCGTGGCAGCATGTGAAATCACCCCACCACCCAAAACGTGAATGTCCAAATCTTTGCTTTTAAGTCCTGAAGGTCATAGAATTCTTTCACCTCCACAGTCCCATCCACTTCTCACAATGACCCTGCAAGCTAAAAAGAGCGAATCTTGTGTGTCTGCTTGCCAGGAGATGTGTTCATATCCCTGCCGTGTCATGATTTTCAAAACCATGACTGCACTGTCATCACCGAGGGAACTTTAAAAAGCACTGGTGTCTTCATCCTCCTCCCAAAGATTCTCATGCAGCAGCTGTTAGGCCTGGGGCCTGGGCCTCAGGGATTAAAAGACTCCCCCAGGTTGGTTCCAGAAGGCAGCTAATATGGAGAGCCACTGCCCCTGGGATGGGTAGGCGTGTGGGCCCCCAGGGTGTACTTATTTCATCCTGGCACAGTTTTCTCCAAAATGTACACTGAATCCCCTCTGTGGTTCTTAGAATTCTGTCCCTGAACTGGCACAGTCAGCAATCTCTGGGAATTCACGAGATGTGCAAATGGGCTCCACCCTAGAAACTCCAGATCAGCCCAGGAAACTGTTCTTTCCAGACCACCAGGTGAATCTTAGGCCCTCTTTGAGAATCACGGAATCAACCAATAGGAGGAGAGAAAGGCTTTTGCTTGCTATAAAACAAATCAAGGGGTAGGGGTGGGAAGGGAGTTCTTGACAGAGCCCAGGAAGGTGTGTGCCACTAGACGTGAGATTTATAGCTATTCAACTTAAATTAAATTAAATCAAGTATAAAATTCAGTGTCTTGGTCACACTAGGCATTTTTGAAGTGCTCAATAGTCACACGAGGTCAATAGTCCCCGTGTTCAATCACTACAGAAGGCTCTGTTGGCCAGCAGTGACAGTGATCTAGGGTCCCAAGAGAAGTAAGGTACAAGCAAGCATTAAGTTTCTAGCCAGTGTCTGATGATCCTGGTAGAACTACGGTTTTGCTCAGAATCACTGGGAACAAAACTATCGCTTCCTTCAGGCAGGGTGATTAATATAGAAAGATTATACAGGCTCTTTCTGCATGACGAATGAGTTCCATCCCTGAACCTGTCTTCAGGTTTAATTTGTATGTAAGTCAGAACAGTTAGGGATGGATGGTTTGTAGTGGAGGCCATGTAGTCAGATGCTTGTCTTAGTGGTGAGTGTACCTTTCTATGCATGAGAACACATTAAAGGAATTCTTCTAGATACACTAAAGCATCTTTAACATAATAATGATGAGGATTTGATGGAGGTGAGATGCAAATTAGCACCCATTTGCTAGGGTGTTCCCTGTATTATTTGAGATATTGTCGTATATACCTCCAATTTCTAACATACTAAGACTTATGGGGTAGGTTCCACACTGCGGGTGCGACAGCTCCAGGCCAACTTTTCATTCTCTCTGGGTCTGTTTCTGCCTCTGAAATTGATCCCTACAGTGCCTTCCAGCTCTTGTGTGTCTTGATTTGACCTGTTCTTAATTACATCAAATAAGATGCTGCTACTGCTTACAATTTGACACTGATCCAACAGTAAGATTTGAAAAAAAAAAAAAGGTTCTAATTTTTTTAAGAGGATAAAACTAAAGGTTGGAAATTTTTCCCTGCGACTGGGACCTAACAGCATTCATCCTTCACTGAACTTTCTGCAAAGACCATGGCTGACAGCTCAACCCTCTCTGTTTCCAACGAGGGCTCAGATCCACTAGAATTCTGTCTTGGCCTTCACCATGGGGGGCTAGCTCAGCAGAGCTTTGGGCTCACATTTCATGCATCCTGCACACAGGGTAGCATAGTCACTCCATAACCCAGGGATGCCCTTTCCAGGGTGAAGTTCAGCAAAGAAGGCCAGCAGGTCTGCTCCAGCCACCAGCTAAACCCTCTGCGATTCACCTGTGGGTGAGTTTGAGTCTAGGTCATAGTCCAGAAGTTTGCAGCCAACCTAGATTCAGCCTGAGTCCCCAGGGACTTGATGATGCCCAGAGGGTCTGTAGAAAACAAAGCAAAACCCCACCCAAGGAAGACTGAACTAGACATTGGAGGAGCTGCATCATCAAGCTTCTTCTGAGTTCCCCTGCACCCTATCACCTTTGAACTAGGCCATCTTTGGGCTCAGCAGAAGAAATCTAGAATTGTTTGGCTATTGGCCATTCAGTTGAATAGAGTCCAAATCCAAAAAGACTTTGAAAATGAAAGTCTCCTTTGTGTTCATTGTCCCCCCAGCCTAGATGGGTAATTACCCCATCCAAGATCTGGCTCTAACACCAGTCAAAGACACAGCATCCCATCAGCTGATAGCCAGTTCTGAGGGAGATTTCCCCCAAGCCTAGAGTGAGAATCTAGAGCTGCCAACAGCAATGGCTAGTCCTTACAGCACGACTGGTCTTCACATTTCATACGGCAGTAAAGGAACCATGTATGCCAGGCCTCAGCAACAACCTGGGCTGAAATACATTATTTGAATGGCACTTAAGTGGGATCAGTGGTGAAAGTGGCCCTGATCACCCAGCAATCGAACGCTTTCAAAGTGGAGTGGAACCTCTTAGGTAGTCCACCTGCTGTCTGCCCAGGCTGCACACGGAAATCCACCCAGCACTTGCTTTACTCCTCTTAGAACGCTTCTTTTCTCTGGGTCTTTTCATCTCTTAAAACTGGGTTCCTGCACTTTAACGGGTGATGTGTTAAAAACTGGCAAGGGGTATACTCTCCTCCTTCCCCCATCTATTGTTTCCTTCTTCTTGGCTGTAACTACCCTCCCCTTAAAAACCAAACCAAACCAAACCAAGCTAGAGCTGCCCCACTCCTCCGCCTGGCGTCACTCTCTGCAGGCACTGATTTGCTGGCCTGCTCTCCCCTTCAGTGCGCTGTGAGCTGCACAAAGGCGGGGCTCTGTGTTGTCTCGCAGGACAGACAGCATGTCCACTGCTCTAGAACAGTGCCTGAGGCCTCACAGCCCCTCAGGCAATAGCACTGTCACAGATCCATTCCTTTCTGGAAAATGGGCTAATGGCTGAAAACAACAAACTCTTCTTATCTCACAACCCTTTAGAAAAGGCACACCTCTAGTCAGGCATCCTTGGTCAACCCCCCCAGAAAACTGGGGAACCCCAGGGAACATGGAACAGTTCTGATGAAACTAAATTGGTGGTTTCAGATTTTAGTGTCACACACACACACACACACACACACACACACAGAGTCTGAGACATCTGTTAAAATACAGACTCCTGCCTGCCTCCCTCTTCCTCCAATTCTGCTTCAGGGGGTCAGGACATGGCCCAGGAGTCTGCATGTTCAAACACACACCCCTGGCTCTTCAGGAGGAGGCAGTCTGGGCCCTGTATTTGGTCACTGCTGGCCAGCTCACCTAGTGACATTTGGTTTAGCAGGGCCAGAGGTTAGGGAAGGAGAAGGCTGTGGGAGAGACCAGTCTAGTCTCGATGCTGGATAAGGAAACTGGGGCACACAGGGAGGAGTGGGTTGCACAGGTTTCGGAAGCATCTTCACAGAGCCCTGGTCTACCTTGGAGGCCTGACTTAAGATGCTTTTTTGGTGGTGCTTGCCTTTATCTGAGCAGAAGCTCTCCCATTTGGACTCTGTTCCTGCACTAAGTGGCACCAATTACCAACAAAAACATCCTTGTGTGCTGAGAAATATTTGAAATGACCAAACTAATGAGGACATGAAGTATATTTTCTCACTGGTAATTATGCAGGTTCGGAAGCCAAGCTAGTATCTATATATACTTGTATCGCTAAATTAAAAGCAACTGTGGGACGGAGAATAGCAACATTTCAAGGAGAAACAAATCAAACATGACATGTTTTGACTGCCGTGATTTATAATGATCTAAGCTCACTTTTGAAAGAGAGGAGTTGGGCCCAAAGGAGAAGTGCAGACCCTGGAGCCCGGAAGGCTCCACAGAGCTCAGGAGCTGTCTTTCCAGGCCCTGAGCGTGTTCCCTCTGTGAGCTGGAGCAAAACTCCTCTACCTCCCCATCTTACAAGCAGGGGGAGACCACTGACTGTCATACAGCATGCAGAGGCATGAAGAGTAAAACATGCAGGTCCGACAGACATTTTTCATGTCTCTACCTGATTTGTGGAGAGGGTTGGTGTGTGCGTATGAGTACTTATAACAAAGTATATGGATGACAATAATTATACGATTCAAACTTTGAGAAAATTTCTCTTTAAAATGTAATCAATTATCACTACGCTCCAAAATATTAATAACATTTAACACTGACGGGATTTAATGCAACAAACTCACAGCCAGAGTCTATTCTGACTCACGGTGAGGCGCTAAGGCAGGGCAGACCTGCATCTTTGGGTTTTCAAGATTTCAAATCTTTCTGGAAGAAGATACCCTTCTCTTTCTCCCACAGAGGGACTGGTGGGTTCGAACATCTGACCTTGGGGTTACCAGGTTAGTGGGTAGCCTCTAGATAACCAAACTCCTGCAGCGTGCAATTAGACGGTGTTAAGGGAGAGCAAAGGGAGTCTCTGTGTGGTACAGATGGCTCCCATGCTCAGTTGCTAGCCAAAGGGCGGGAGGTTTAAGTCCAGGGAGAAGCATCTCAGAAGAAAGGCCTGGATATCTATTTCCAAATCCCCAGCCTTGAAAACCCCATGCAACACAGTTCCACTCTGAACCACACAGAGTCACCACAATTTGGAAAGGACTTGATGGCAATTGGTGGGTAAATGAAGAGGATGTGTAAGTGTGTTCACATTAAAAATCCATAGGTATATAGTATTATTACTGTGTCTTAAAATATTAAAGTATTTTTAATGCCACAAATTGCCATGAAGTAGAAGTAGCAGCACCGTGAAATGGAAACACGTTACACCTTGAGTGATGAGATTTGGTCTAATCCTCACTATGCCATTGACCTCGGTAAGCTGCTTAGCCTCTTTAGACCCTAATTTACTCCTCTGGGAATGCGAGGTTCGGATTTTTAATTGAAATTATATAAGAATGCTAAGTAATGATGCTTGGCTCAAAGTAGGCACTTCGATACATTCATACCTATACTGTTTTGAGGGAGTAAATAGGAAGTTCAGTCTGGTTAAATAACAAGTGATTTAACCCGGCTTTTAGGTGCATATATAGTCACTAGTGCTTAGATTTAATAAGGTGAACTTCAGAATCATAAAATCTTAGAGTTGGAAGGGGCTTAACATCATTCAAAATAACTTTCCTCCTTGCATGAAATTCTGTCAAGTGTATTCCTTTATGAAGAATTTGGACAAACTCATTCATGGTCCCACAGTGGTTGCTTTGACCAAGAACTGCTCAGCCTCCCTCCATCTGTCCTCGGGAATAAAAGTCCTGTTTGTCTGAGGGACGTCCATCAGAAATCCAAAGAGTAGCCCCATGTCCCCTGGTTCTTCTCTCCTGTCTATATCTTTTCCAGTTCCTCTAATCATGCTGTCAAAGTTTCTGGAAACACTGAGTCCCTCTTCTATCTAAGCTTGAAACTGAACTCCATTTGTGGCACCACCACCAACTTTTTCTGATCTCCATACATGTAGACTTCATCCTAAGGGAATGAAGCACCTCCACTCTCCTCCCATCTTACCAAATACTTGGTTGGTTCATGTTGAACATATGTGGAATACACTCCCCAATCTTTTTCACTTGTGCCACTGACAAGCCAAGGTTCTCCCCTTTCCCCCCTCTAAATTCTAAATGTTGAGCTTCACATTTATTCTTGTTAGCTCTCACCACGATGGTTTCAGCCCATTCCGTTTCCAACCTGTCGAAATCATCTTGAATGTTGATTCTAACATCCATCATATGAGTGTTCCCTCCCAGCTTTCTGTCATCTGCAAGTGTGATTAGCATGCTCTCTATGTCTTCATCCAAGTTTTTGATGAAAACTTACTATATTTTTCAAAAGAAGTCTTTTAAGTCAACTGATTTGGATCCAGTTTTTTTTTTAATTTTAAATAATTTTGTAAAGCTTTGTAAAAGAATCCAAGCTTTTATAGTTCGGCCTGATTCTCAAAGCCATGCAATTAGAAGAAACAGGCTTTGAAAAACGGAGCCAGGCCCCAAAGGTAGCATCAATGTGACCTTGAATCTAGCCTGGTCAATGGGCAAAGCCAACCATTACATTGGATAAATGTTTGTTGATGAAGCTGCTGACTTCAGGCCAACATTCTGACTGCATGGGGCAGAGGTAAGCAAACACACTGGATCCATTTTCCACGGTGGAGACAGTTCACAGCTAGGGCAGCTCAAAGAGCGGGGGGAGCATTTGCCATGGAATGACTTAGGAGGCTGTGTAGATCAATAATTGGATTATTTGGAGCCAAAAATTTACTTGGTGGGGGGGAGGCTTCCACATTCTCTGGAAGGATTATCAATAGTCACTTCAAGTGTTCTGGATCAAGGGCAGGTTCTGTGCTCCAATTTTAGCCTCGGAAACCTAGAGAAGCATCAGTACTTCACATGAACTGCATCAGAGGAAGCCATACCCCAGGGAGAAGTCTTGATGAGCTCAAATGCTTTTCCAGCACCTTCTCGCATGCAAATCCAGGAGGAACTTAGCATACACTTTGGGGTCCACTATACTTGGCCTCACATTTCAGCTCTGATGCACATTAGACATTTGGCAGCGGCTTTCCCTAGTCCGAATTTCTTTGCTTGTGAAACAGACCTCATAGAACTTACCTTTATGGGGCCACTACACAGTTTTAGATATGTGGCGTGCTCACACTCTGTCAGACACCCAACAAACAGCAGAGTGAGAGAGCTTGGTGGGAGACACAGCGTATAGGACACTATCCTAAAGCTTTCCCAAATGTCGTCTTTCACCTTACAAACCACAGGGGAAGCCCTTGGTTCTATGGATTACTATTACCCCAAAATTGGTGGTGAGAAAACTGAGGTATTATGAGGCTCGTAATCACCCTGCTCAAGGTGAGGGCTGGTAGGGCCACCAGGCAGTAAGCGATGATGTTGGGATTGATCATTTTGATCTAGGTCTGCACCCCACATCCTAAACCCACTGCATTATCTGTTAGCTTATTATTTGAGGTTGAGTGTAGCTAAGAGATGTTACTTGTAATCAGAACAAGGGCTCTCCACCTTTGGTGCTAAGGACCTCCTGTACTTCTCATGGGGAATGCTGTGATCAGCTGGGGGGAGGAGGCCTCAGAGCCAGTGGGGAAGGTGTTGAGTGAGGCGAGGAGCTCCTGGGGTGGCACACAAATCATCCCTTCACTTCTGTCAACTTTTCAACCTACAGGACAGAATATAGCCAGAACACACTCAACAGACACACTCTCTACCAGCCATTCAACTGGAAGCTTGAAATGCTGATTAACCCGGGGGAAACCATCACAGGTAGCTGCCAAGCAGGGGTGTGGCTGTCCTCTAAGCACTGTGTACTAACCGTTTTGCTGGGCTTGAAGTGAGGAGAGCTATTTCTATAGCTCATGGTTGTCGAAAGCTTAACGGAGACACTGCCTACCACAGCACCTAGCATTCTGCCCTCCCTCACTGTCGTTCAGTTGAGGACAACTTCCAGTGGCCCTACCGGACAGTGTACAACTGAGTGTTTCTGGCTCTGTGACTGTAACGATTTATGGGCGTTGAAAACCCTGTCTTTCTCCCTCCAAGCAGCTGGTGGCCTTGAACTGCCTTCCTTGCAGTGAGCAATTCAATCCTCACCACTGCGCTGGCAGGGTTCTTTGTATTCTGCCCAGGATGTAGAAACTACTCAATAACTGTGATCAAGGACTTCCCTTTTCCTACCCTCTCTGACCAAGACCCTTTTTTTAACCAGATGTTTACTCTTTAAACAATTGCTTTACAATACTATCAATCAGGAGCCCTGGTGACGCAGTGGTTCATCACTCCACGTCCAACCGAAAGGGGGACAGTTTGAGCCCACCTAGCTACTTTTTGGGCAATCTGCACCTTAAAGATGGCAGCCATGGAAACTCTAGGGGGCAGTTCTAGTCCATCCCGAGAGGCTGCGACAATGAAACCCTCAAACAAGGGTTGACATATTTTCTCAGAAAAAAATCTCTGTTTTATGTGTTCTCCATGGATCAGACTCAAATGTATCCCACAGGCAAGGAAACACTGTTCTGCATTGGTTGATGTAAATGGTAACAACGGTAATCCTTTATGGTTTTCAGAACACTTTTCCCAACCATCATTTGTGTGTGGCCGGTGTTCGCAACCCCTGTGAGGTTAAATATTGTCATCACCTCCACTGGAGGTGAAGGGCAGGCAAGGACGGGAGCCAGGTGACTCTGAAAGGAAGCAGCATGGGCAGCTTGCCATACCAGGCCTTCTGCACTGCCTGATGTCAAGGCCACTGCTTGTTCTTCTCCATCAACGATCTAATCCCTCTGAATAAGCAGCAAGTCGATAAATGCCAATGCCATCGGGCAAACTGCTTAAGCAGGCCTCAAGGCTCACTCAGAAGGTTTGCTCACAACATGAAAAGGCAGTGCCCACGCTGTGGGAGGCCATGAAGGAAGTCTACACATTGCAATTCACCTCTGCAGACACTTCCCCAGGACTACCACCAGGAATTCTATAGAAAAACAGATAGGACTGGCGCAACCATGTCAGGGGCACTTACAAAGACATTTAGAGATCCAACATGGCAAAAATACGATTTGGTGAAATGCAGATGAAATTTCACTTCCTTCTAAATGAGAAAGAGAAACGCAGAAGGCATGGGACCTGTCTAGCACAACACCGGGTGCAAAGTCATTCTAGTCTATAACTGGTGATAGTGTTGATAACAGAAAAGCGCTCCCGATTGTTCATGTGCAAGCAGGACATCACAAAACTTACTCTGGAATAATCAAGGTCTCTCGTTGTTGAGTCCGTTAGTGCTCGGACAAGAGCATTCATCATACAGATCGGAGGAGAAGGCGGAGAGGACTGGGAAGGTTCCTGCTGTAACGGGCTCTTTGGTTTGGAAGGCAGCCGACCTCTCCTCCCTTTTAAACTATCGGTCCGGACAACTGATGGTGAGAGAGGGAAAGGAAGAAGTCTTCAAAGATATCCACGAATAGCCATAAGCCGCGCGCTCACACGGCATACACACTCGGCACACACACACACACACACACACACACACGGAGTCAAACACATTACAATTGAACAATTAAAAGTAGCACCACATTTTCGAATAGTAGTAAACTAATGGTTTTGTGAGAGTGGGAAAGCAAGCAGCATGCAAAAAGCCTCATAGCTAATATCTGGTAGTGAGTTAGCACTGAGAGCACACATATGAACTCTCCTTCTCAAGGAGATCGTGTGTGTGGGCACACAAGCTTTTCATGGATTTTGAACAATTACAAATCAGTGGTCTTCTCAGTTGTTTCTTAAATGCAAACGCAGAGCATAAAAACAAAATCCTGGAGGCACAAGGAAGGTAGGAAACATACTCTGACACAAATGAAAAACTTCCCCCATGGCGTGTGAGACTCTGTGTAAGCATTATTGACAAGCCCCGCTGTGTAAGCACACTGGATACAAGGTGAGACGCCCTTACCCTCTTTAACCATTCCCACACTGAGACACTTCTGAAATCGGCAGTACTGACATCGGTTTCGACGTCTCTTGTCGACTGGGCAGTTTTTATTCGCCAGGCAAACATATTTTGCATTTTTCTGCACCGTTCTCTGAGAAAATACAACACAGAGATAGTCAGCTCATAGTTTCTCGAAAGCGGTAGGGCCTGACAACATGTATTTTAATTACCATGTGAAAAGCGACAGTGCAATTCGTATAATTAGATAAATTTAATTTCCTAACACGCTAGCCTGCAGGAAAAACAATTTTATTAGTGTTCGCGGCTGACAATGAAAATCATCTCGGATTGTTCTGAAGCAAGTCTCAAGAGACACCCAACGCTGAATGATAAAATCATATCTGAAATTACCAGGTCAACATATCATACCTTAGAGGATTAGATTATCTCCATTTTTAATATCCCTTTGGGAACAATTTCCTACTTGTTCCACTCCCCTGATTATTGCTGACCTTATTAAAATAAAATCAAAATGATCTGAGATATACTTTGCTTGCTATCACTATCTTAAGTCAAATATCACAGTAACTGGCTTTGTTACCCAATAGAGACGAAATCATAATATGCAAAAATCAGGGCTCACCTAGTTAAAACATGAGGAAATCATGTTTTGATAGACACACAAATCATTTAATCAGCCTGCATAGTGTGTTTTAGAGTTAACAGAAACTATATGGCAATTTGCTACTAAATCCACTGAGAATCTAAGGCACAACAAAATAAAGTCAACAAAAGAAAAAAGAAGGGAATGTGGGTGTCGTGCATTTTCTTTCTTTTTTTTTTTTTTGGCATCACTGCTCTCCGGCGGTGGGAGTAGGAGGCCCAGCCCCACTGCTGGAATTGAACCTCCGGCCCAGTGGGCCGCAGTCCCGCGCACAACCACTACGCCACCGGGGCTCAGCCCGGTGCCGTGCATTTTCAATAAAGTGTCCAGCAATCTGTCACTTCATAAATGCCTATTCTCTCGACATCCAAAAAGTAACCTTTTCAAACCAAAAACCTCGCACTGCTGACTCACAGCAAGCCCGAGGACAGAGCACGACTGCTCCTGTGGGTTTCTAAGACTGTAAATCTTCATGAAAGGAGTCAGCCTCCTCTTCCTTCCATGCGGCGACTGGCAGGTTAGAACCACCGAGTCACTGACCCTGTAGTTAGCAATTTTGTGTGTATCCTATTACGCCTGCCACCAGGGCTCCTTGGTCTTTGAAAAGGCACACCATAAACTTGGACTTTCTGAATCACCTAGAATTTTTTAAAATGGAGAAGTAGACATATAATGCACACTAATTTTAAAATAATGCTTGAATTTCTGGATTAAAAATGTTTGTGTGAATCTTTACCACCTAGGACAAAATTGTTCAGAAATTCCCTGGGTCTATACAACTCTGAATAAAGTGGCAAGTTGGTAATTATTTGGCAAGTCTGGGCTGCAATTGAAAAAAAAAAAAGACATCCAGATAATTTGGGTTCCATGATCTGTCTGTGCCCCAAATTCTACATGGACTGTCCATCTTTTCTTCACGTTCAGTCCTTCTTAAGCCCACACATTAGCTTTCCTGCAATTTACCTTTGAATTTCAGTTTAGGGGACTGTTTCTGAATGGCTTACATAAAAATTTTAAAAAAGAATCTTACCAAGCCAAGCTATTTTAAGCATAAGACTCATTCTCAGGATACATTTCCCATATTAATTTCAAATGCAAAAATTTCAAGCGGAAACACCCTCCTGTGTGCTTAGCAGTATTTAAATGCTCCGAAGTTCGCCTTCATTGAACACAGGATCATCTCAACTGTTTTCCTCTCCATCACCCTCCAGGGTGTCCACCCCATTTGAGTGCTGGTGGCCTCTGGCTTCGGGTATACCCTTTCCCAATAACTTGGATAGCTCCTCATATTTGTGAGGGCCTGCACACTTTCAGGACAGGGAGTGATCGTTATGGTTCAATCACTGAATTCCCATCATTAGCTGCACTTCATGTCACATTTTTAAAGAATTCAATTTAATGCTAGAAAGCCACTGGGTAAAACCTGCTCCTGTTCCCTTAATTAACAGATCTGTGGGGTGGTTCTCCCCCACCACAATCCCCCCACCCCCCGCCCTTTAGAGTATAGATTTGTTTTCAAGGGATTGCTGCAGAAAAGGGAGCTGCTGGGGAAAGCTAATTGACATTTCCAGACTCAGAATGTATTACCATGCCTGTATTTTGGTCAACTCTCAATTGTTCTAGGGCGATTCTATCTGAGGGTATCTTCGCTCTGTCTAGTCCCCCTTCCTGCTGCCCACTTAACTGCCCTCCAACATTTCAGCACATCAAATCTGCTATGGTAAAGGAGCTCTCTAGGTACAAGTCTGTAGCCAAAGACAGGAAAAACCTCAAAACAAAAGCCCTCTGGTTCTACATTTAAAGAAACATAGCTCTGTACGCCTGTGAGGCCCCCTAACAGATTGCAGAATTTTTCCATTTTCTCCCTCACCTGAAGGAACCAGTTAATTGCATGATTACTATTCCAAGATCAAAAATGAAAACTGCCAACTATTTGTGAAAGTGGCACCTGTTGGCCTACTCACCCACAAACAATGGCATTTTCATAAACACTCGGTAGTTTTCGTTTTATGGTGTGGTCCTTTCCAGGTGATAAAGAGCTTTCTTATAGGACTAACTCCCTTAACACGGCGCTTCTCTGAGGAGTGTTTTAACACGGAAACTGGCCTGGGATGAAGGGCCACTGCCAAAGTCGGCGCAGTTGGTAAGAGGCAGTTTCAGAACTCTTTTAATTCCAGCATGCACTCGGACACCTCCTATCGGCCTCCCAAATCCTCTTGCTAAATGGGCATCCTACGTCACCATCCTCCCACCAGCCCTACATGAGACCAAGCAGTGGGAGGACATCTGTGGGTTTGCCTGGCCCATGATGGAGGGGGTGAGGAGTGTGGCACAAAACGGAGTATCCGGAGTAAAGCAGCGCAACCACTGGAGAACCAGGTTTTCCCTCCTGACGGATGGAAAGAGCACTAAGTTTGGGAGTCAAACAAAACCTACAGGAATTGTCTTGTGTGCAGCTTAAACCCCTGTTTACCTAGCGCCACCCCCCACCTTCTCTATACTTTAGCTCCCTTAGTGGAAAAAATGTGGGTGATGCTGAAGACCCTCCTGTCCATCAAACACTTCTGAATCAATGAGAGAACGAGCAATGGCTATACTTGGTGTTGTGTGTGCCATGGAGGGAGCGGAGGCCTCCTAGTGCAAACAGCAGGTTGGTGACCTCAGTTCTACCCCAAGGACATCTAGCTGATTGTTCTTGTCTGTCCTGTGTATCTGCTCAGCCGTAGGGGTTGGTATCCTGCCTCCATCTCACTGCATGGGTGTGTTGCCCCGAGGCAGTTGGATCTCTGGATCTCTGACCCTCAGTGAGAAAGCCAGGGTAATAAAAACCTATCTTTGAGACACTATTCATGAAAACAGTTCACCCAGGGCCTTAGTTCAATTTTAGGACTGTCTGCTTCTTGAGCAGGACTCCTGACTGCCAGGCTCACAGCAGGTACGAATGGTCCACTGAACCCATCCCGGTCACTCAGGGGACACATACAAGGACTGCAACGATGGTTTCTGCCCCTCTGAGGTCACTTCCTAGGAAAATGTTCATGCTCCATCGGGCCCCCCGCCTCTCCCTCACTCCTGTGCGTGGACTCAAGGAAGGACTGAGAAATGGAACGTGAAGGTGGCCAGCAATATCCAGGCTAAGGAGGTCATTGGGAAGCTCAGGGGTTACCCTGGACGCCCACCCAGGTGCTCACTTCTGTGGCCCCGCAGGGCCCGGGAGGAGGCGTGCTCACCTTGAAGAAGCCCTTGCAGCCCTCACAGGTGCGCACGCCATAGTGCTGGCAGGCGGCGTTGTCCCCACACACGGCGCACGTCCCCTCGCCTGACGACGAACTCCGGTTGGGCGGCGACGGCAGGCTGGGACTCTCCCCGAGCAGGCTGGCCGCGGTGGGGGAGGCGGTCAGGCCCAGCGGCGGAAAGGCCAGCGGGGGCGCCCTCTTGGCCAGCGGCAGCCCATAGGGGTGGGCATCGAGCCCGGGGGCGGCCTGGCTGCCCGCGGCGGTGGCGGCGCCCAGGGGCAGGCTGAGCGCGGCGGCGGCCGTCGGGTCGTAGCCCAGGTGGTGGGTGCCGACCGGGCTGGGCGCGGGCGGGTGCGGCGGCGAGGGTTTGAAGTGGAAGAGTGGGAAGCGCGTGCCCGCCACTGAGGGCACCGCCTTCATCGGCGGGTCCAGCAGCGGGCCAGGCGCTATGCAGCCCTGCGCATCTTCCCACAGCGCCGCAGGCTGCGGAGGGAAGCCTGGGGTGCTGGGGGTGGACGGCGGGGACTGCTTGAAGTACATGGAGGTGCTGGGCAGCACTTCGTCTTCGGGGCCGGAGGGGGGCGGGATGGACGGCTGCTGCGGCTGCGGCTGCTGGTGATGGTGATGATGGTGGTGGTGGTGATGGTGGTGATAGCCATGCGCTCTGCCCTCCTCTATCTTGATCAAGGGCCGCGGCGGCCCGGAGGGATGCATTTGGTACAGGCAGGAGGGCTTCAGTTCATAGCTGCTGGAGTAGCCCTCCATGAAGGTGCTGAAGCTGGGCAGGGATGTGGTGGCAGTGGCTGTGATCTCAGTGCTGCCCAGCTCCATGGTCAGCTTGGCATAATCGGGGTTCATGATCTCTGCGGTGTAGTCTGAGCTGTAGGTCTGCGCCGCATAACTGGAACCTGGAGGCGATGGGCTATACTGGGCTTGGACGCAGGGCATATCTGCAGAGACAGGGAAACAGGTGGTTTAGCAGCAAATCAGTCCTTGTTCCTTAGCTTGTAGCATTGCATCCACTGCGAGAGCGAAGGGGCACCCTCCCTCCCCTTTCTTGTCCCTTGTCTAACCTTGCCCTGTCCTTAAGAACTTGGATGTTTTCCCTTATGTGTCTCTACTGTGTTTTTTAGAGTGACATTGGGGCCTATAAAGTAACTGGAGTCATTCCAGCCACAAGCTGGACAAAAAGAACACTAGTCAATACCTTATTTTTGGTGCAAGAGTTAGTGGAAAAGGTGCTATGAGTGGTATTTACTGGCAGATAGATAGATAGATAGATAGAGAGACTGATTCTAACATTTATGAGTGGCAGCAGACTGCCCACACAGGCTGTGGTTGCCTTCACCCACCCCTTCCCACCCCTCTTCTGTGAACAAGACTAGCAGCCTGTACAATCAGGGAAACACCTCCACCCCTTGATGACTGCAGCCAGCTAGGTATCCAGTTGGAAGAGGAGGTCCAGGAAGTGGACTGGGGGAGTCTGGGCCATCTGCAAAGAGAAAGATCAGCGGCTGCAACACAATGCCCACTAAATCTGCTCTGGGCCATATGTGTGTGCGTGTGTGCATGTGTGTGCTCCCCCTCCCCCACCACTTCCAAATCTGGCTAATAAAATATACCAGTGGCTATTTATAACAACAGTTTACAGCTATCATGTCTGTGAGTTACTCTATTTCCTTACAAGAGAAACATTTTCACCCCTGGAACAGAAGAAGAAAGATGCTTCAGAACAGTTTCAGTTTCTCTGCCAGTTGACCAATGTAGAGGCAGCATTCACCCCTCATCCCAAACAACTGGTATCTAGGGTGCTGGCTAGGTAAAGTGGTCCTGGGAATTACTGGATCCCCTGGGTGATTTGCCTAGTCATTTGCCTTTCTCTAGGGCAGTGGTAAAATGGGACGTTTTTTGGTGGTTGGGTTTTCTGAGACAAAGGAAAACCAGGTGCTGACATTTCTTTGGAGCCTCCGGTGCAAAAGGTGTGACTAATAGAGAAGTGAGTGGTTCACATTTCCTTTGACATCTTTCTCTTACCCACATTTCCAAATCTGATTGAGTCATGCCTGTATGGGATGAAATCTTGATTTGAAAAAAAGTGATGAGGGTTTGTTGGAAGAAGCAGTGGTGAGGCGAGGCTAATTCAAGTCTTAAAAGCAGGGCCTTACCAAGACACCCACTCTGGGGGAGGTTAAAGGATTACTTATCTGGCTAACTGCATGTTTGTTAGGACCAACTGATCACAGCTTGGTCTACAAATCTCTTTAGCTTCTCTCTTTCTTGGGCACTTCTAGGATTTCTCCATCCATCTTGTCTGTTATTCTTTCCTGCCAGCCCCTACTTATTGTTCTTTGTGTCTGTCCGAGGTTTCCAGTTCGAAGGTGAGCTCCCACTCTCCATCTGTGTCTCTCTGGTACCTGCATAGGCCTGGTACCCAGCCACCCTTTTGTAAGTATTTAACCAGGGAGTGCAAGCAAACCTGTAACCCTTGCTTTTGCCAAACTCAGTTTTATGCTTGGGGATTTCCGTTTAAATGCCTTTCTTTTTGCTCTTTCCCCCTACACGGCAAGGATCCAGCACCCAAATAATTATAGTTTAACATGAAGAAAAGGCTCTGCGTGGCTCTAAGGGACCCCCAAGCCCTTAAATGCCTAAATTAAATAGAAAGGGATGGCAAACATGAAAACACTGAAATGCATATCTATTTAAAAAGGGACCTAATCTATTAATGTCTCTATATTTCCTTTGAAGAAAATCATTTTAAGCAGTGCAATGGCTTAGTTTAGTCAGCCGCCCCACTCGGTAGCAACAGGGTGTGGTTTGGAGAGGAGCTAGGAAGCCACTTCTGTGAAATGCACAGCTCTGCCACAGTTCCGGAGCTGGGCCAAAGGAGCAGCCTGGCCCTGCGTGTTCAGCACCCCAGTCTACCTCTGTGAACCCAGGAAGAGGACCGGATGGAGCATTCAGACCTACCTGGAGGGTATCTTGCGCGCTGAATGGTGGGGCTGGGGATCTGTCCAGCAGAAGCTGAGGGTAGGGGAGGTGGGGATGTCCTGCGAGGCGATGTGGCAGTGGTGCTGCCCGGTTCCGCTTCGGAGTCAATTTCAGTGCCCGGACTCGCCGGGCGGCACTCTTTCACAGTGGGCTCTGTGGGCACAGGTAAGGGGACAGAGGTCACAGTGAGACCAGACTAGGCCATATTGGCCTGGGTTGGGCACTTCCAGGGCTGGAGAAGAACTCTAGAACTCCCAAATGGTTGACAAAGAATTCAGAGAGTAAGAGAGCAGTGCGGACATCCCTTGCGGCTGCCGCAAATGCGGCCGATTTGTGGCACCCGGGGCCTTAGCTTTAAAATATGCAGCCAGCCTTCTCCTGGAGATGGATTCTGTGGCCCCCGCCTCCCCCCATTGGTCCAAAGCCAGGAACTGGGAAAACAGACCATTTGAGGGATGAGTTCCGCCAGAATTCGGGGGTCGGGAGTGGTGCAGGAGCGGAAAACAGTGACGTTCCAACTCGCGGGTCTCCACTCCTCAGACAAATTTTACACGGTGCATAGGAAATGCACAAGATCCGGAACAAATGCACGCATACCCTAAGGAATTTGTTTAAAGTCGGAGCTTTTCATTCTAAATGCTAATGGAGCTTAGCCACCGGTTGGGATGGTGGTGGTGGGGGACCGGGGTCAAGCAAACAAAAGGGCACAGTGGAAATAAAGAAGGCCCTCTCTGGAAAGAAGGCGCCGAAGCTTACTGTACTCTCGGCTAGTGGCTCGGGCGCAGGGAGGCTCGCGGGCACCCTGCGGGAGGCGGCCCGGACTGGGGGCGGTTTCCAGGCCCCAGGCCACCGGGCGGCTCAGGGAGGGCACATTCCCGAGCGTGCCGGAGCGCTGCTCCCGCGCCAGCGTGGCCTCTTTCGCCCAGCGGCAGCGAAACTTTGCAGCTGGGAGCGACGCTCGGGGCCTCAGGAAAGGCTCCGGATGCCCCAAACTCCGGTCTGCAGCGCCCCCTTGACCTGGCCCTGGTCCTTTTGTCAAAAAACTCCAATACCTCGGGGTCCAAGGGCCTCTAGGGTCACCTAAGTTTCGTTTCCCGCGGCTCCTGCGCCTGCGGGTTTGCCAGCTGGAAGAGATGGCCCAGACCAGAACCTGAAGGTCCCGGGAAGCGCCGGCTCCACCTCTAGAAGGCCAGGAAATGGGGCTCCCCTGGTTACCCCAACCCCAGCCCCGACAGAAGCGTGTGTTTCCTCCAGCACGGACGCCCGCGAACCTCCCCACGGCTGCAGCACGAGCTTCCAGCTCTCCTGGTCTCTAAGATCCCCCGCCCCCCTCCCCCGCAACCTCTCTCCCCTAGTAGATAGATAGTCTTCTTCCCATGGTGGGGGCTCTCAAGGGGAGGCTTTCTCCAAGGTGTGACCTCTGATTTGGGTTGGCGACAGTCGCGTCTCCCAAAGAAGGGTGGCCTCTGTTCGCTGGAGAGCGCGCACTGCCTGTCCACGGTCACGCCGCGCGCCTCCCGGCTTCCTCTTCCCAGTAAACGGCCGGTTACCTAGGCAAAGCCTCGGCGCCTGCAAACACTTGCCGCGCTCGCGGCTGCCGGGGCCCGGAGCACCGAGCCTGGAGGTGGTAAATTAGGAAGAAATCACTATTTCTGTCAACGCCTCTTTCTTTCTCGAGGGCAGACGGAAGGTACACCCCGGTGTTCTCCTCCCGGCGGTGAAGCGTGCGGAGGCAACGGTGAAATGCACCATTGCGCCCCGGGCTCCACCGCGGAGTTTCCAGCCCCGGGGGGCGGGGACAGTTGGGCGGGGGCTGGAGGAGTGGAGGAGCCAGAGACAGACAGGACAGACAGATTCTCAGAAAAGACAGAGAGACCGAGACAAGCCACGGGGAGCGTTTCTGCGAGCGCGCAGTCCCGCGAGAGGGGGCAGGTGGGGGTGGGGAGCAGGCTGTCTTTGGAGGACACGCCGCCAGCATCTTGTTCCGCTCAGCTGACTCCTAAGCTCTAAACTTCATTCATTGTCCCAGGAGCCGCGCTCCGCCGTTTTGACTTTCTCGGACTGAGCCCTATTAACTGCGTCTCCGTCGTGGGGGGACCGACAGGATTCACGATGCAATGACTACACGGCATTTCCCGTACCCCTTTCCCGACACCCAAAAGCTCTAGGAAAGCAATCTGAGATTTCTCATTCCGAGACGCCGTGCCCCTCACGCCTCAGGAGAACTCAGAGAAAAATAAAAGGCCAACTCTAGGAATGTTCTTTGGAATCTGGGAGCGAACGCTTTCTTCCTCGCAACAGCCCCGAAGCCACCAACAGGTCCCCAAGGGCCTGGGAAAGCGCTCTCCTCTCCTCTGCTTGCGCTCGTGTGACCGCTCTCCTTTCTCCCAAGAGTCAAATACTCGAAACAACTTCTCCAGAGGCGCCGAGTTCTGCCAGTTAAAAGTAAAACCTGCCTTTCCCACACCAAACCAGGGTCAGGAGGCCAGGGACATGGTCCCCACGCGTGTCGGGGCACTAGAGTCAGCTATTACTCCCAATTACCTCCGAAGGGAAAAGTGTGAACCGGCAGGTCGAGGGCGCGGGGCAGACGTGCCTGGCGGAGCCCCTGGCTCATTTCAATACCCTAAGCCGCATTCCCACAATTATGCCCGCTTCCCGGGGCTCCTCTGAGCGCTTCTGCAAACTCGGTCGTCGCTATCCAGATCCCTTTCCCTCCTAAAGTTCCCGTCAGCCAACTCGGTCACCGCTAGGTACATGCACTTGAACCCCCAAGGGCCCTGTCCACAATTCTACTTAAAAGATCGGAAAATGACTGCCGTTTATCACCGGAGCTGCAACTCCCAGCCGCCGCCGCCGCCGCCGCCGCCGCCGAGAGCATCATTACCATGACAACTAGAGCCGAAATACCCTGAATTACATTGCTGGAGCGGCTCCGGCACAAATCCCGATCCTCCCCATTGTTAGAGGCTTTTCGCCTCTCCTGGTGGGGTGGGGTGGGGTGGGGGGCGGGAGGGATCTTCGGAGCTCCAGACATCCCCACGGCCTGCTGGGGGGGGGGGGAGTTTTAAATGCGAACCCACGGGCCGCGAGGGCCGCCAAACAGGCGCGAGAAAACAACAACAACAACAACAACAAACCACCCCACACTCAAAGTTGTCAATTTCAGGAGCGACTCTTCCCAGCGCGCCAACTTTTTAGCAAGTCCCCCTAGTGAGTAGGCGAATGTCATACGTACTTGAGTGCTGTGGCGAGTCCGTCTTTAGAGCGAGTTTCTAGAGAGCAGTTCCAAAATCTGAACTGGGGCGAGGGGCGAGTCGCCGCTGCTGTCCCGCAAAGGCTGCCGAGGAGAAGCCCCGCGGCTCCCGGAGGCAGTGAGCGGCTGGCGGGGGATGCTGCGGTCGCGACTCATGGGAGAGCGCGGCCGAGGGGTTCCGCGGGGCGTCCTGGCTCCAGCTGCCACCAAGGAGGAGGATGCCGCCGCCGCTCGCACCTCGGTGGCCGCCGCCGGCGCTGTCAGCGTTGCAAAGCGAGCCCTGGAGGGGCGTCGGGCAAGGGTGCCGCGCTGCACCGCCGAGGGAGCGGGGCCAGAGGGGTGTGAGCGCGCGGGAGAGAGCGCGGAGTGTGTGTGCGGAGCGTGTGTGTGCGCGCGTGTGTCTCTGTGTGCGAGTGAGGGAGCGGGTGTGAGCGTGTCTGTGTCTGGGGAGCGGAGGAGGAGCAGGAGCTGGAGGGGTGGGGGGCGGGAGGCTGGAGACTCCGCTCTCCCGGCTGCGGGTTCGCTCGCTCTCTCGGCACGTCATTTATGCCACAGGAGCCCTAGCGGCCTCTCCATAGAGTGCCTGGAATGCGAGACGTCAATGTGACGCCATGGGACGCTACGTCACCCTCCTCCTCCCTCCCCTGGCCCAGCCGGTTCCGCGTGTGCTAGGGAGGGCGTGTGAGCGCCTGTGCGCGCGCACGCGCGCGCGCGTCCCCCGGCCACTAGCACGCCCGCACAATGGAAACTGCGCCGTACAGCCCGCCCCGGCCCGGGGGCATCTCCGACCGGCGCTGCCAACCACATAGCAGCAGCTCCGCTCGCCCCAGCGCGCGCGGGCGGGAGGGTGCTTGGCGCGCCCGCGGGTCAGGCGGGACCGCCCAGCTGTCAGGCTCGGGTGGAGCAGAGTTGGAGGAGTGCTTGCTGGCGCGCCTCCGAGGCTGCCCCGGGGCAGGGAGCCAGGGCGCGGGGGTAAGGGAGAGGACAGTTCTTCCAAAAGGGAAGGCTCGGCCCGCCTGCTTCTTGGAGTGGCCTGGCAGTCGGTGCAGAAGTCGGGCCCGAGGCCAAAGACTCCCGAAGGTGCAGCCGCACTTTCCTCATGCTAGGAAGGGCTCTCCAACTGCTGACGTCTCTCCGGCGGTCCGGTGCGCCTAGGCTGCTCCCCAGCCGCCTCCCATCTTTTTCTGGGAGCTTGTTTCTCTTTGGAATGAAGAGGTCTCCAGGGATAAGGTCTTACTTTTGCACATTTACTGTGTGGATTTCCTAACTGGCCACGTTATAGCTCAAGTGCACAGCCCTCACGCACGCGCGCGCGCGCGGCAGCACAAACTACTTAATGTGTATAAAACAAATGTACACACGTGTTCCTCGGCGGCTGAGTAGGTCTGACTGTTGCAAATCATGGTCCCTCTCTCCCCACTGAAAAGTGAATGTACACTTTCACTTTTTGATGACTTAAGTGCCCCTCCCCCTCTCGAGATCTCAAACATTTCGAAATCAATCAGCAGGATTTATTAGCCAATTCCTTCGAGAGGGGGTTAGCTCTGGTCTCTGGAGACACGGTTGTCATGGAATGGTGTGCCGACAGCCCGGACGACTGTATAAAGGAGAGCAATTTTTTTTCTTGGAAATGATAAATTTGCGTGTGATATATTTTTTTCTCTGAAATCAAAACCAAAATATGTTGATCCCAATTAAAATATCTCCTAGTCCCAAAGGCTCCTTTCCAGTGAAAACAAGGTCTTTTAAAAACAAAGTGTTTCTGAGGAGGAGAAACTGTTTGAGTGAAATAACACGAACGTGGTCCTTATGTGGTCCGTTTGAGCCCCGTGCGACACTTTTCATCTTGGACTGGTCACAGTCTTGGAGTGTGTCTGTTTGGGCGGGGCGGGGTTTGGGGGGCATCCCATTGTTGACAAACAGGCGTTTCGGAAAAAAAGCAGGTTGGAGGGAGAACCAGAAACTCGAAAACCAAAGTATATACAAATAGACACCACATGTAGGTGTCATCCCCTCCCCTTCAGACAGGGGGTGGTGTGGAGAGGACCGTGGGAGGATCCTCCGAAAGTTGACCCAGCCGAGGGGAAGGGCCCCCTGGGCCTGGCGGCCGGGTCCCAATCCAGCCGCCGAAGGAAGGAGGGCGCTCCTACATTGTATCCATTCACAGGCTGGAGAAGGGGGAGCAGGACCTGGAGCCGCGCGGCGCTGACGCACGCGAGGCGCGTGATTGACGCAGGCGAGGTTTCTAAATTCGGCGCTTGGCCGGGCCCCGCCGCCGGCGCGCGCGGCAGATAGCGGAGTAGGTTCCCTTCGGTCACCCCCGCCCCTTCTCCATTCAGCGCGGCGCGGGGCGGGGCGGGGCGGGGCGGGCGCGCGGCCGCGCCGGGATCCGGCCGAACCAAATATAGTCGGGCCTGGCTATTTTTAGCGGGGCCTCGGGCGCGAGCGCGCCGCGCGAGGGGGCGCCCTGGCTCCGCCAGGAGGGCGGAGGGGGCGGGGGCGGAGTCGCCATCTTGGGCTCCGCTCCGCCGGGTCCGGTGACCCGCGACGCCGGGCCAGGGGGTCGGGGTGAGTGTGCGCTGGGGGAGCGCGGGCTGCGGAGGGCGGGGCGCGGGCGCACGGGGCCCGCGGCGTGGGGGTGGGTGCGGGGCGGGCGGCCCCCGGGTGTGCTGGGGAGTGTGCTGGACGGTGATCCCCGCCCGCCTGCCAGCCCGGCTGCCCCGCCACTCTGCTGCCCGGCCCGCCCGCCCGGAGTCGCGTGGGGGCGGACCCGCCCGCGGCTGCCACTTCCTGAGAGCCGGGGATACCCCTCCCCGACGTCACGGAGGAGCCGAGTCGGCGGTGGCGGCCCGGGGCTCATCCTGCACTTGCATCACGGGTGCAGCAGCTGCTGCTGCTCCTTTGTGGCTTTTTCCCCTGTTGAGTAACTGCTTTGTTAACTGAAAATACCATGACGGGCCAGTGTGATCACCAGCTCCAGACCTCAAAGACAGTGCAGGCAAGGAGAGGGAGACTCCCAGCCACCCCCCCCCCCCCCACCACCACCCCGCGCCTGCCAGCGATGGTATCTGGTGGGTGGGTGTGTAGAGAAGCACTTGACAGTTTCCACGTATTACTTCTTGCCTAACTCTTCACCCCCAAGAAGGTTTAAAAATACTTTTTATTTCCATGCTGTAAAAATCTCATCCGTGTTCTACACCCCACCGAGTCCCCCTTCGATTGAAAACCTCAGGCAGAACTGGAATCACTTTAAAACAGGAACCCTAAATTTAGGTGCAGACTTTTTCTGTCTTTTCTTTTAAAGGAAAGATGACATCTTTCAAAGAATGTCTTGAATAAATGATCCCCTGGAAAACTAATGTTGAAAGAAGGTGTTTTCTTACTTATGGTAGTTAGAAAGCTGTGATATCAAGTTTGTTCTTTTTAATTGGACTCAGTCGGTGATCGTTGCAATCTTGGGCCCTTACCACCACAACAAAATTCCATGCCAGCTTAAAAATCTCCAGGTAAAACTTTTCTCTCTCCTCAACCCCCTCTCCCCCCGCCTCACACTTTCTTTCTGTCTCAAGTTGTGGCTTGCACCACTAAGACTGTATAGACCACACGGGCGGACAGTGCTGTCAGGATGACATGGAAATAACTGTGTAATTATTTTGTGCAGCGTTTTGACATTTGCTTTTTAAATAAAAATGTTTCTATAAATTATAATGAAACATTTTTAGGAACCCAGTTTACAAGTTGCAGTGGACCTCTTAGAAGACTAACACTGTTAATTTACCCTTTGAACCTTCTTATGTGCTCTGGTCAGAGTTGTCATTATGCCCAGTGACCCTGATACTTCAAAACACCCACTTCTTGGGGCTTCACACTAAAGTCACTATTTTTCTGCGAGTGGCCCTGTTCTTATAGTCACAGATTTTGTAGCATTTTCTGGTAGTATTACTACAGCAGCTCACTGTCATTGAGTCAGTGGTAAATTGTAGTGACCCCTATAGAACAGGGTGAAATTGTCCCTGTGAGTTTCTGAGGCTGTAGCTCTCTCTCTCTCTCTCTCTCTCTCTCTCTCTCTCTCTCAATCATTATGTTGGGGGCTCTCACAGCTCTTATCATGACCCATTCTTTTATCCATGATGTCAAGTTCACCTAAACACATGCTGCTTTCATCACCTTCAAAGCACTTTTTCTACTGGAGCCCCTGGTATCAGCTCCTCATTTTCCCCCTCCCTCCCTCATGGACTCTGGATCCTTTATAAGTCATTATCATTTTCACATCTTACACTGGCCACTGTCTTCATTCACCCACTTTTCTGTTGTTTGCCCCCCTGGTGGGGAGCGTTATATGTCAATCATTGTGATCAGTTCTTCCCTCCACCTTCCCCTTATTCTGGTATCCCTACTCTCATTATTGGCCCTGAGGGGTATAACTGATCTGGATTCCCTGTGTTTCGAGCTCTTATCTATATCAGTGTATAGGCTCTGGTTCAGCTGGATTTATAAGGTAGAATGGGGGTCAGGATCGTGGGGAGATGGTACCACTTAACTGGAGTAGAAAGCCTTGCCTTTCTCCTCTGAGGGCCTGGTGGTTAGAACTGCTGACCTTTCAGATGGCAGCCTGCTGTGTAACCATGATGCCACCAGGGCTCCTAGTGTCACGACACTACTGTGGTGATTTGTATCAATAAGTTTTTTGGAGAATGAAGAAGCAATTAAAGGAAAAGGAGACATATCACAAAAGGCCCCCCGCAGAGTTCTAATCATGCTGTGAAACACTGTGTGACCAAGATGCTGCAGTGACACTTGGCGCCCTGATTGCATCGTGGTTACACAGTGGGCTGCAGTCCCCACTTCAAGCCACAAGCCACTGAGAGGTAGAAAGGACTTTCTACGTTACAAAGATTTTGTAAAGCAATATATCAGGACTGAGCCCCGGTGGCGTAGTGGTTGTGTGCGGGACTGCGGCCCACTGGGACGGAGGTTCAATTCCAGCAGTGGGGCTGGGCTTCCTACTCCCACCACCGAGAGCAGTGATGCCCCCCAAAAAAACAAAAAACAAACAAACAACAAAAAAACCCCAATGTATCAGTATTCATATAATCTAAAAATAATTACATTTAAGCAATTTGCAACTGTTTTTTCACATATTTATCCTATGATTAAAATTGATAATAAACATTACTAAAGGTTCTCTATGGTCATGGTGGGGTACGGCTGTGTATGACACAATGACTTAAAGCATCGAGTGACACCAGATGTAGTGACACCAACTATTCTTGAATATCAGGCCACCCCCGCTCTGTTCCTTGGCTGTCCTGTTCAGCAGAGGGCTGTTGTCTGACCATGTAGAGCCAATATTTGGTTTAATGATCCTTGAGTAAAAAACTGGCCACGTCTCAGGCAGTACTCATTGATAAGTGGCACCTGATTTTGCCCTCCACATACTCCTGAAAGCAGGGACAAAGCTGTCTGGCAGAGACACTCTATCCAGTGCTTAAGTTCTGCGTTCCAAACTTGCTGCCATTGGGGTGATTCTGACTCTTACCTAGGTCTCTAAATATATGCCATACGACAGGTGACCGTGAAAAGACTGCATTCTTCTCCATCCTTTTTTTTTTCCAAATTATTATCCATGTTTCCATAGCTTGTCAAAAACCAGATTTCCTAGAAAGCAAGCATAATAATCTGTAAAGCACATGTAAGATAACCAGTTTAGCAATCTGCATGATTCTTTGACTGTATTAAGTGAAATTGTATTTTATAAGTAAATCTTTTTTTGTAAATTCAATAGAATAAGGCTATTTTAATCTGTGAAATGTTGACAACGTAGCTGGTTCAGTCTTTTATCTAGAAGAGGCACATTCATGTATGGCCTAGTTTACACACACAAAGCAAAGAAAGCAGCTAGTTTCTGCTCTCCTGACACTTATGACAGCCAATCTCTTAAAAAATGCTTTCTGGAAAGCAACTCTTACAGATTTACAAGGTAATAACCTTTCATTTTTTTTTGAGCTTTGTAGGTCTAGTCTACCTGCCAGAAAGAAACTGCCCTTTCTCTTGGAAATTAAAATATGAAACTTAGAGAAAATGTATTGTGTATGACATAGGATAGTTATTTTTTTTTTAGGATTAAAAATTGCTTTAGAAGCTTGAAAACTGACATCTACTTCTGTTGATTTTGCTAACACAAGTGAGAAACCATGAAATAAAGATTTTAAGCCAGAAGCTGGAAATCGAAGGGAAAGAAATGTGTGTAAATCCAAGTCTTTCCCGCATTGTCTAGAGGTTATATACTACACATACACATATAAACACACCCATAATATACCATAGATATTACATATAATATATATACATATATGAAGTTCATAACTTCAGCTTGCTTTAATTTATCTTCATACACTTAAGATATGTCTGGCACTACTGTAATAGTTTTCTGCCGGGTCTACCTGCCCACCAGGCCTTCCTTATAATTTTGTCATTCCTAGACAGATCTTCCTAATAGGTGGCTTTTTATCACATCTCTTTCAGACACAAAAGTCTCCTGCACTATAACATTGTCTCTACAAACCCAACATACAAAGCCTCCACATTCTGACCTTTTTTCTTCTGTACAGAATTTCCTCATCCTAATCGGAGAGTGGTGGCAGGATCACTGGGGCGCGGCTAACTGTGTCACGTTAGCAATTCAAAGCCACCAGCTGGAGGAAGATGAGGCTTTCCTGTAAAGAGTGACAGTCTTGGAAAAGCATAGGACAAGTCTATGCTGTCTCATGATTCGGAACTGATCGGATGGTGGCGGTTTTTGTTTTTGAATCGGATGACACTGTGGAGTAGATGTCCGACTGCAACTGCAAGGTCCGCTGTTCACACTCACTCGTTGCTTCTGGGGAGGAAGATGTGACTGTTTGCTCCTGTGAAGATTCCCAGTCTGTGCAGCCCTCCCTCGGCTTGCTGTGACTTAGGATTGGTGGCAATGGGTTTGTTCAGTCAAAGGGGATCCACACCGCTCTTCACGTAGCCTTTCAACATCCCACTTTTGTCTATAGTATTTTTTCCTTTTTACCAAATTCTCTCCTTCCCTTTCTCTGCTTCTTGAAATCTTGACCTTTTTCTAAAATTCAGCTTGGGAAAGGAACTCAATGTGTGTGTTAGTTTTTCATGAAGTGCTTTTGTGGTCTCTGTTTGTGTCTTCTCGTGGCCACAGTACATGCCTTCCTCCCCCTTGCCAGACTGTGCACTTTAGAAGCATGCCCCACTCGTCTCTGAGGTGTGTTGGCCATTAAGGAATGTTCAGCATAGGGAATAAACCCGAACCAAACTCACTGCTGCCAAGTTGAGCTGAACTCTTGGCGACCCTGTAGGACAGGGTAGAACAGTCTCTCTGGGTTTCCAAGGCTGTAATTCTGGACAGGAATAGAAAACCCCATCTTTCTTCCCTGGACTGGCTGGTGGTTTCGAACTGCTGATCTTAGGAATGGCAACCCGATGGATAATCACTAGGCAACCGGGGCTCCAGAGTAGGTAGGAAATAGCTATAAAATATCGACTGCCTCTAAGCTGGAATGTGAATAGAGAGCGGCCCCACATAAGCAACTGATCTCATAGTTTTAGAGATGTTTGGCATGGATGGGTATATATGAGGTTATATGTATATTTTTTATTTACCTCAACTTTTATTTTTTATTTACTTAAAAAAATTTTTTTTGGGGAGGGGGCATCACCGCCCTCTGGTGGTGGGAGTAGGACACCCAGCCCCACTGCTGGAACTGAACCTCCGTCCCAGTGGGTCGCAGTCCCGCGCACAACCACTACGCCACCGGGGCTCAGCCCTTAAAAACATTTTTTTACCTCAACTTTTAATACTCCTAACTGAGCGTCCTTTGTCAGGGTGCCCGTCACAAGCCCAGACAGCTACATGGTGATACAAGGAAACTGCAGCAGCTTGGGGGGTTATATCTGCGTAGGAAGATTTGCTGTGATCTCTGTGATCTTTTTTTCTTCTTCCTGGTAGACTTTTGGTTTGACTCTTACTCTACCCACTTTCTCCCTTTTATTTGCACTTTCTCTTGGGCTGTTTCCTTTCGACGATGAACTGGATGCTAGGAAATGTTAATTTTAGAAACTTTTATTAAGGTTCAGGAAATTGAGGTGCTAAACAGTTCAGTGGAAAAACCCTGGAATTTTGCATCCTTGCCAAAGTATTTTTAAACTGTTTTGTGTGGCATGATCACACTTAGGGAGCTCTGGTGGCACAGTGCTTAAGGACCAGGGAGCTACAGAAAGGCTGCCAGTTTGAATCCTTTAGCCGCGTCTCAGAAGAAAGATGGGGCAGTCTGCTTCTGTAAAGATTTACAGGCTGGGGCCCCTATGGAGTTGCTCTGTTCTGCCCTCCACAGTCCTTCGGAGTTGAATCGACACAATAGCAGTGAATTTTTCTTTTCTTTCTTTGTTGTTTTGGATTGTTTGCAAAGGTAAACTGTCAAAGAGTTTTTGGAACTGTGGTGATTTGTGAGCATTTTTGAGATCCACATGACTAGGAATATTAAAATCTATTTCAACATGAAAAAAGGTACTGTGAGGCTTTAAAAAATCATTTAAAAATCATCTCGTACAACTTTTATCAGAATCCATCGATCCATCCATTGTGTCAAGCACATTTGTGCATTTGTTACCGTCATCATTCTCAAAACATTTCCTTTCTACTTAAGTCCTTGGTATCAGATCAATTTTACCCCTCCCCGCTCCCTCTCCCTCATGAACCCTTCATAATTTATAATTATTTTTGTCATAACTTACACTGCTCGATGCCTCCCTTCACCACCTTTCTGTTGTCCATCTCCCAGGGAGGAGGTTATATGTAGCTCCATGTAACCGGTTCCCCACCTTCCTGCCACCCTCCCGGTATTGCCAGTCTCACCACTGGTCCTGAAGGGATCATCTATCTGTTTCCATTTCCTATCTGTACCAGTGCACATCCTCCAATCTAGCCAGATTTATAAGGTAGAATTGAGATTATGATAGTGGGGCGGGGGGAGAGAAATAGGACTGAAAAACTAGAGGAATGTTATGTTTCATCAATGCTACACTGCACCCTGACTGGCTCATCTTCTCCCTACAACTCCTCTGCAAAGCGCTGTCCAGTTGTCCACAGATGAACTTTGGGTCTCCAATCTGTACTCCCTCTCATTTACAATGATATGATTTTTGTTCTTTGATGCCTGATACCTGATCCTTTAAACACCTTGTGCTCACACAGGCAGGTGTGCTTCTTCCATGTGGGCTTTGTTGCTTCTGGCCTTGATGGCCGTTTGTTTACCTTTAAGAGGCTATATTTTAGAAAATTTTAAAAAATAGATGGAAGGATTATTTAATTGACTAAGTGGTAATAATAAATTTAAGTGATAATACTTTAAGCTCTGTTGTAATAATATTTTTATGTCCATTAATAGTAACCGGGCTGAGCCCCGGTGGTGTAGTGGTTGTGCGCGGGACTGCGGCCCACTGGGACGGAGGTTCAATTCCAGCAGTGGGGCTGGGCCTCCTACTCCCACCGTCGGAGAACAGTGATGCCCCCCCCCCCAAAAAAAATAGTAACCATCAACATAGACTTTCAGTCTGATTAAAAGCATAGTTCATTTCTCATTTATGTTTTTCCAATTGCTGGTAAACTCTGGAAGACCACAACAATTTGGGGAAGAAAAATTAATACTCCCATGCGATGTTCCATTTAGAATATTAGTTATACCTTTGAAATGGCATCTGCGTTTATGTGAGAGTGGATGAATTAAACCTCTTCCTACATATAACCAACTGCATAAACCTTTTCCATAGCCCAACGCTGAAAGTAATGTGAAGGAACTTCAAAAAGTTTGTGGATCCAGTTACTGGCCCAAGAGATTTCTATCCTGGATTTCATATACAGAAATTAATATGAAGAGGGTCAAAACAAGAAAAACACAAACAATCCCCCCAACAACAATGACAGAGGAAAAATAACTCAATAAAATGGAAAGCAGAAAATATTAAAAACTGAAAAAGCTTTAAAATGGGTCAAAAGCTATAAAATGATAAAGCATGACAGTGTAGCCTAACTGTATCTACCACAATTGACTTCACAGTGCTCTCTCTCTGATAGCAAAGCTATCCCTGGACTATGGTCAGAGGAATTCACTAGCAGTAGTTCTCAACCTTCCTAATGCTACAGCCCTTTAATCTAGTTCCTCATGGTGCCGTGTACCCCCAACTACAAAATTATTTTGTTGCCACTTCATCACTGTAATTTTGCTACTTTTATGAATCCGGCAACTCCTGTGAAAGGGTCGTTTGACCCCCAAAGGAATTGAGGCCCACAGGTTGAGGCTTAATCCATGTTGGGAGCCTGCAAATGGATTTTGGGCTTCTGTCATCCATAGCCTTCTGCAAACTGGATATTCACAGCTTATGCTCTGATACCTTCCCCTCCTCTGGATTTGAATTTTATTATTTGCAATCCTTGGATCACACAGGCTGGAGTGCTTCTTCCATGTGGACTTAGTGGACACCTTACTTTGAGTGATGCTTGTGTAAAGACAAGTCTTTAAGACTCCAGACGATTCTGACAGGCAGTCACCATCCGATTTCTTCACCACACTGCTGTAGCACCCACATCTTCAGTAATCTGTTCATGATGGCGAGAATGGAGTAGGGCCATGGCATAAGAACTAGTTTGTTCTTAGGTTATGGTTTTAATTAAATGTGAGCCCCAAATTGGTTCATATATCTATGGTTTATACACGTCTTTGTTTTGCGTTAGTGATCTCATTGTCATTTTATGATAGAGAACATTATAAATCTTCTCCATGGTACATAAGGTAATCCTATTGATATGTCATTAATTTAGCCAGTGGTATAGAATTTAAAACACCACTGAGAAAATAACATTTTACATGTGTAGGCTGGCTTTTCCGACCACAATACACGAATTATTGAATTGTACAGATTAAAAGCTTAAGTGACTGGACACTATTTACAGGAACAATGAAGTCAGGTCAGAACTTCCACTAACACTTAGTGATGAAGGCAGAACCATGCCTGTCAGACCAACAGAAAAAGAGCATAGAATCATAAATATATGGCATGTGAGGAAATGGGGAGCTGACAACAATGAAACCAAGAAAGAAGACCATGTTCTAAAATGGATTTTGGTAATGATCGCACAACTAATGTGATTGAAATATTGTATGTCATATGACTTGATGACAGTAAAGTGATTTTAAAAAATTCATGGAAAAAATAGAATGAAAAGAGAATGGAATTTTCCCATGCATTTTTGGCTGTGTGAAACGGACTTTTTGCACGAACTTTTTGCAGCTGTGTGAATGCTTCGCAAGTTCAATTCTCTCATCATTTTCTCCAAGAGTGAGAGGTCTGTGACAAAGAGCCCTGTATTGCTGATTGCAGGCTTCACAAAGGCTTGACCCAACTTTGGGTAAAGGAATCTTTTTTCGAGGGTGGGTTGTGGAGGCTAATTAGTATCTTCCAGAAAATGTCATGTTGAGCTTGCTAGGGGTCTTAAGGCTGTGCCAGGTTCGAAGGTAGAATGCTTTTTAAGCCAGTTAAGTGCAGGCATAACTCAGATGTTGGGGCTTTGGTTTGCAGACAACTGCAAGAATGCAAATGCTGCAATAAAGTGAGTCTCATGAGACTTTTGCTTTCCCAGTGAGTGTGAAAGTTATGTTTACACTTATATCGTACTGTTGTTGGTAAATATGCAATCGTAGCTTTAGGGAAAAGTTTTAAATTTTATGAGAATTATCACTTTGTGATACAAGGCCAAAAAGGAAGCATTTCTGGGGAAAATGACTGTGATAGACTTGCCCCAACCACGGGGGCTATAAACCTTCCATGTGAAAAGCAGCATGTTCTCTGCAAAGCACCACAACATGAGGTATGCCTGAGTTGTGAATCTTGAGTCAGTTCTGCCTTGTTCTTCTAAGACGCTACCTTATTATAAAGCAAGGGACTCATGAACTCTCTTGGTAACAAGACTGTCATTTGATAGTAATTTATATTAAACTATTTGGACCTACATGGCAATTAACTGAAACCCTTGAGTGGAATCTTAGTGGCCTGAGAGAGTTAATGAACCTTCCATCTATTTCAGGGACATGAAAGAAACCTAGATAGTCCCAAAGTCATTTTATATTTAGCTTTAGAATTTGTTTTTGTCCGTTCATTTATGAATGTGGGTGAGTCACAGATTGACCTCATCCAAATTAGCACACATTCTTTGGGGTGGATTCTGTTGTTTGCTTCTCTTGGATTTCTTTCTGAGCCTCATAAACCATTTCTTCAGTTTAGCAGCCAAGCTAGTACCATGCTTTAAAAGTCTTTATTTTTCAATTTTTTTTTTCCTGGAGAAGGACTTCCGGTAGTGTGATCGCAATGCTTTACACTCCCCCCCCCCCCCCCCCCAGGCCAGGATGAATAAGTAAAAAGGAATAACAAGAAGGCAGTTTCTTTCAGAGGGGGAGTAAGTAGATCAAGAGATAGATCAACAAGACAGATCACAAGAAATGTTTCAAGAAGGTTTTAAGTTGACAAAAAGTAAGAGAAGTAGAATGGAATAAATTCTCTTTGTAATCTTGTAAGGTTTTCAGTTAGATACTTCTTTATGGATACAAATTCTATTTGTAAGCTTCTAAGTATCTTCCATTAGATACTTCTTCATGGATACAGAAGAGCTGGCTTTATAGGAGCTCTGGTGGCACTGTTCGTCAGCCCTTTGAGGTTGGTGGTTCAAACCCATCGGCTGCTCACAGGATAAAGATGAGGCTGTCCACTGAAGAGTTACAGCTCTGGGAACCCTATAGGTCACTGGGACAAGAATGGACTCAGTGGCAATGAGTTTGCTTTGATTTTATATGCCCGGGAGGTATCTGAATTTTAACATGTTGAAAGTGTATGTATTATTTCAGTTAGGTCTGTGTCTGGATAGTAAACATGGTTTGGCTATTAATTTAGAGCAATTTCTTAAATTCCTGCTCTACATATTTAAGTATCCTGTTTCATATTTAGATCCTGTAATTACTAACTGATCCTGTTTTTTTTTTTTTTTTTTTTACTACATTTCCTAGTGTTCCACATATTTGTAGTTCACTACCGGAAAAAATCCATCTTCGACATCTGTTCTGAATTAGTCTCCCTTTCCAGTTATGTTTTCCTGTTTTTTCAATTGTGATGAGAATAAAAAAGTATATATATTATATATTTTTTAAATAATTGTATTGGGAGCTCATTACAGCTCTTATAACACTCCATCCATCCATTGTGTCAAGCACATGTGTTGCCATCATCATTCTCAAACCATTATCTTTCTACTTGACCCTCGGTATCAGCTTATTTCCCATCCCTCCCACCCTCTTCCTCATGAATTCTTGATAATTTATAATTTTTTCATGTCTTATGTTATATTCTGCTATTTAAGATTTCTGCTACATAACTTTAGTAAAATTGGAATAAGCATTCATGTTTTTTTTATTTCTGAAAAGTGTCTTATATTGAATTCACATTTTATTAGGCTACTGTACATTTCAATTGTCTTTTAAAAAACAGTAGAATAAGCTTTGGGAAATAAAATTTCTCAACTGTGTAGCCTTCTTTTATAGGCAGTTTATAGTTGTCAATTGACTTCCATATTTCAAAAACTTATTGAGAATGGCTTCTATTTTTTTCAAAATCTTTTAAAATATCTTTTTGTTTAAGTCATGGTAGACATATGCTTTGAGTTGAATATTCTTGGCAGTGGATTTATTGAACACTTAGAGCACTTCTTGGCACAGAGCAGGTGCTCACTAAACACTTGATGAAGAAAAGAAACCAGTTTTCAAGAAGCTTCATTGGAAACATTTTATTTCTTTTAATCCTCACTAGCCTGGCGGCCCCATCCACCAGCTCTCCTGAGGTAGTTTTGCTCAGGGGCTGGCAGGAGAGGAGCAGCGGAGGCTTGTACAGTGTGCCTTCACTGTGTCGCTGTGATAGCAGAACCTGCACCGCTGCAAAGGGGAGGAGCTTCTGGTGGCCCAGGTGGAGGGCAGAGGCCCTTAGTGCTACTTTGTGCATCTGTGTTTGAGCTGAGGACACAGTCAGCCACCCTACAGAATTGCTGCATCACTTGTTGACCCCAGAGCCTCCCGAGAGCCATCTCTGGTCTGCCTTGTGTGTGGCTGCACTACTTTGCCTTTGAGACTTTCCCAAGGTGTGTTCTTTGCGCTTTTCTTCACCTGCGACCTGCTCATCAGTGAGTCCTTCATGTCTAGGCACCAGATTTCTAGTTCTCAAGCTCTCTGGATTTGGATGCTGCTCTTCAAGGCCTGCAGGGACAATCGTGACTTGTCTGATTGTTGCCATAGACCTTGTAGCTAAAGGGTTGGCTATTCACTAAGAACTTGGATGCTATCGACTTAAAATATTTAAATTTTGGAAAGGTGGGATGCATGATGCAAACAGCAAAACATTGAGAAGGGAAGTTTTTTTTCCAGTCCTGATCCCCACCCCTACTTGGTTCCCGTTCTTCCAGAAACTACATGCACAGCCAAGCCAATATAAATATCAGTCCTGTTCTCCCTTCCATTTTTACACAGATGGAAGCTTATTATAGGTATTATTGTGCTTTTTTTTTCATTTAACAACACATTTCAGAGTTCTTTTCTTACAGTGGAACAATATTTAAGATACATTTTGCTTAGCACATCTTGGAGTTCTAGTCCATAGATACAGACATCCCTCATTTTATTGCACTCACTTTATGGTGCTCTGCAGATAATGCATCCCTCCTCGCACCCCCAAACTGAAAGTTTATGGCAGTCCTGCAGCAAGCACTGGTTCATAGAGGCCTGATTTTCCCAACAGCATGTGCTTCTTTCATGCCCCTGTGCCACATCTTAGTCATCCTCATAATATTTCAAACCTTTTCACGATGCTATCGCACTCTTTGTAGACTACCCAAGCCAAGCCGAGCCCAGTGCCATCTAGTTGATCAAGACACATGATGCCTTTATGCAGGGTTTCTGAGACGACTAACACTTTCTGGGAGTAGCAAGCCTTATCTCTCTCTTGAGTTGCAGCTGATGGTTTGAACCGCAGAGCTTGCGATTAGCAGCGGTGCTTAGCTGAAAGCACCACCAGAGCTCATTGGGAGTTTGGTGTCAAAAACTCACTGCCATCAATGCCAACTCTTAGCCACCCTGCAGGACAGGCTAGAACTGCCCTGTAAGTTTGAAACTCTTTAAAGGGGGCCTCACTCATCTTTCTCCCTGGGGACTCGTCACTAGTGGTTTCAAATTGCTGATCTGGCAGCCCAATGCATAGGCACGACGCCACCAGGGTGCCAATGGTTTGATAGGTGCTGCCTATCACATTCCCCTCTACAGGGTGTCTGTAAGTAAGACTCCCACCAGAAATGTTTGAGAGGGATCACCCATAGGTTTGTCAATACACTATTCTTGAGTTTTGGGCATTTTTGGATTTGATTGGTGAAAGATATTATTTTTGTAGGATTTTAGGAACCCAGGTGGTGCACTGGTTAAAATGTCTACCTGCTCACCCAAAGCTTAGAGGTTTGAACTGCAGGAGGAAAGGCCTGGCAATCTGTTCCCATAGGGATTACAGTTTCCATAGGGATTACTCAGTGGGAGCCCATTCCACTTCGTTGTATAGATTAATGTGCGTTGGAATCAACTTGATATCACATAGCAGTATTATAATATGCATTTCCTGAGTTAACTTTTTTTTTCATGTACTCTTGTCTATATCCTCCATCCCTTTGGTGTTCAAAGATAGTAGGAAGCATAGTAGGGAGATTCCTCCTTTGTGATAGGAGCTGTAACATTTTCTTTTCCTGATTTGTGATTAGCTGACTCTGTGGTATTTCTTACTACATGCACACACGCGTGTGTAATATAGTCACATTTGTCTTTTCTCCTGTGGCTTCTGGATTTTGCGTCAGATGTAGGACACCCTGAGGTTGTGAAAGAATTCTCTGTTTTCTTCGGTCACTTGTATGGCTTCACATTTCACCTTTAGATTTGAGATCCATAGTTCTCAGTGTCTGGGGTGAGCATATAGCCAGCTGCTGCTGCTTTTTATATATGTTTTACCCCAACCCCATTTGTGAATAGTGCACTTCTATATTGTTTCTTGATATTGATTCACCTACATTGCTACAATCGAATATGAATATGGTTCTCTTCTCCTTCCCACAGCACCCCCTCTGTCCTGGCCAAGATGTCCGCCTCCACACTGCCGTGCAGGCTTCCTCAGCAGAGCCAACAGTCTGCCACCAGGTTCTGTTTCAATGAATACAGGCTGCTCATTAGGCACTCCGCAGTGTTCTGTTGAGCCATGAGTGACTGGCTAAAAAGAGACCCTAACTAGGAGCAGTGCCCTCAGGAGGCTGTTCCGAGGGGTCTGCTTGCTCCCTGTCGCGGGACTGCCCATGTTGTTTCTGCAGCAAGACAAGTCAGGTGTAAATGCCTATCACCTACCACCTCTACTTTGTTGGGCACTGGAATGTTAAACAAAACCCTACTGACACTGAGGTGATTCTAATGTGGCGACATGCTGGAGGTGTCATGGTTATTCATTGGGCTGTGATCTACATGGCCGGCAGTCTGAAACCACCAGCAGGTTCATGGGAGAAAGACTGGACTTCCTACTCCTGTCAATAGTTGCAGGAAATCCATGGTGTGTGTGTGTGTGTGTGTGTGTGTGTGTGTGTGTGTGTGTGAGAGAGAGAGAGAGAGAGAGAGAGAGAGAGAGAGAGAGAGAGAGAGACATGTCAGCGCGGGTTCGGTGGCAGAGTGAGAGCCCTGTAGGACCAAGTGCAATGCTTCCTAGAGTTTCCTATCTAGTGCTTAACCCCCTGCACAGCTAGGGCTCCTTATGTCCTGTAATTTGGGATACTCGCTGCCATCGATTCAGTGCTGATGCATGGCGGCCCTATAGCCCCGTCAGAGAGGATGGGTTTCTGGCGCTATATAACTCTTTACAGGAGTAGAAAGCCTTGTCTTTCTCCCAGGGAGTTGGTTAATGGTTTTGAACTGCTTGCCTCATGTTTAGCAGCCCCATTTGTGACCACTGTGCCACCAGGGCCCCTAATGGCAGTGAGGGAACCATGATACACACACACACACACACACATATCATTATCTATTATCTACCTATCATCTAATCTCGATTGCTCATTGGGCAGTGCTCAAATCCAAGACATAATTTAATGGCAAAGTGGTTCTGGATGGATGGATTTGGGATGCTGCCTCCTCAATTTGAAACCCAAGCCAACTAAGTTTTTTGTCCTCCAGGAACCATAGGGAAAACCCCAGTGTTGCAATACCCATGAGTGAGTGTCCAGGCGGATGGAATTGAAATCACTTGATACCTTTCCTGATTTAAGTTAAATAGGCTGGGCTGACAGTCCTCCAGGAAAGTCCTTCCTCCCTTAACCTCTGCCCTGGGTGAGCTTTCCTACGCTCACTTATCTAGACCATCGCTCCTGTTTCTTATGGAGCTTGCTCTGGATCCTGTTGCTCATCTGTGCAGTCAGACTCTCTCCTGCTGCTGTAGTGTACACTTTGATTAATACCATTTTTTGAAATTGTGATAAAATGTACACACCATAGCATTTACCATTTTAATCCTTTGTAAGTGTGCATTCGCACTCACAATGTTGTGCAGCCATCACCACTCTCGGCTCACAAAGCATTTCTAAGTGGAAACTCTTAACCCTTGAAAAATAACCTCCTAGCTTTCCAGCCCCCAAGCCCACTGTAGTCACTCATCTACTTTTGCCTCCCTGCATTTATCTGTTAAAGATATTTCATATAAACGAGATCGTACAATATTTGTCCTTTTGTGTTGAGTCTGTTTTGCTTGGTATAGTGCTTCAAGGCTCACCGATATTGAAGCATGTATTCAAAATTCATTCCTTTTTAGGAATGAATATCCCATTCAATGTAAATCTCACTTTTTGTTTATCCATGCATTTGTGGACAGCCACTTAGCTTGCTTCTACCTTGTGGAAATTGTGACAGATACTACAGTGAACCGTGGTGCACTAGTATGTGTGTGCGTGCCTGCTTTCTTGGCTAAAAGCACAGGAGTGGAGTGACTGGGTCTGTAAAAAGTGGCTAGGGCATCTGACCTCCACTACCTCAGAAAGGGGAAGGAGTGTCAAGGTCAACAGTTCAAGACTGATTCCTAGGAAGCAGAGGCCAGGCCTACTGCCTCTCTCCACCCCCCTTTGTTTATAACCACTCAGACACCAGCCAGCCCTCCCACAAGCACTTGCTAGTCCCTACTGGGTTCAGTAATTAGTTGCAATGGCCACACATGACTCAGACTCATAATTATGGGGTTTAGTAGGGAAATAAAAGGTCACAATCTAAGATCAGGAATGACCTGGGATACAGTTCTTCATTAAGGACAACTTCAATTGTGCTTGCCTACAGGCATCTCCACGGGCCTTTGCCCCCAGCCCCTCAGCCTGGCCCCTGCCTTGCTCAGGCAAGTGCACAGATCTTTAGCTCCACCAGGAAGTGTACAGGGGCACTCCACTCTTCCAGAAAGTCTCTTGCCTGAAGGTGCTCAGTTCTCTCGCTCCAGGGGTTGACACACTGAGCTTTGTGGACACAAGCGAGAGGCATTCCCCATAGACAAACGACTAGAGGCATTTCCTGCTTGAAGTTGCTCAGCTCTTTTGCTCTGGGGCCCAGGGAACCTGCTGCACCATCTCCTGCTGGTCTCTGGTTCTCCTGCTGCTCTTTTTCTGCCGTTTCTTCTTCTTGTCATTTCTTTCTCCAATGTTACAGTCCTCTCTGTTTCCTGGGTCTAGGTCAGGTTGTCTGCTGAGGGATTTGCAGATCCAAAGAATGTGTCAATCCAGATTCTCCTCGGGGGTAGTGAGGTCCCTCCTTTCCACTTCTGCCATGGCTCATTCACACCTCTCACACATAGGCATTACCACCGGGTTGATGCTGACTCACAGCGGCCTTTTTAGGACAGGGGAGAGCTGCCCCTGTGGGTTTCCGAGACTAGTAACCTAGCCGAACTCGAGGTCAGCGGTCCAGCGTGTAACCACGACACTGCCAGGGCTCATTTGAACCTAGCAGATGACAAAACCGACCAATCCCTTCAGTGGGTTTTCCATGCACTTCATTTGCATTATTAGCAAGCTGTTCAGTTCCCTTGATGGATTCAAGCACCTTGTTTTCCACAGTCCCCCCCAGTCCTTGGGTGGGACTTACAAGATTGGGGAAAAAGGCCACAGGACAGCAATCCATCCCACTACAGGGCCATATGTTTAAATTCATGAGGCAGTTTGTAAATGAGACCATTCTGCCAAGCGTTTCTAAGTAGCTACTAAAGGAGCCCAGCTTCAGAATTCTTGTGGAACTCTGCTTACATATAAAATATAATTTTTCATTTATTTTTGATATATATTAAGTGTGCATGCAAATTTGCTGGCAAAAAAATGAAGCGAGGGAAGGAATTCGATTGGATTCTCCCTCACAGAAAAAGGAGGCATTGCACTGAGCAACAGAGAGGTTTGCTCTGAAACAGCATTTGTGAATATTGGCAGTGGCTTATGCTTGCACTGAGTGTGTGATTGTCCCCGGGTGTGGGAGCGGCTAGGTTGGCTCTGACTCTGATAACAGAAAGAAGTGTGGCTCGACCCCGTACCAGCCCCCTCATTGTTGCTGCAGTTGGGTCCATTGTTGCAGCTACTGTGTCAGCCCTTCTCAGCATCTTTCTCACTCGTCGGCTGAGTCTTTCTTCAGAGACGAGTCATTCCCGAGAACATGCTCAAAGTCAGTGAGATGAAGTCTCTACATCCTTACTTTTTTAAAAAAATTTTTTTAAAATTATTTTGTTTTTCTAATTTTTTAAAAAAATTTTACTGGGGGCTCTTATAGCTACTACAACATTCAGTACATCATTTGTATCAAGTACATTTGCACACATGTTTCCACATACATTTTCCAACATTTTCCACTGGAGCCCTTGGTACAAGCTCCTCTTAAAAAAAAAACCCTTCCCTTTCCCCTCCCCCCTTTTTTTTAATGAATCATTTTATTGGGGGGCCCATACAACTCCCATCACAATCCCTAACAACATCAGTTAATATGCAGGCCACTTTTACACACCCATTGCCATCATCACTCTCAAAACATTCTCCCTCCCTCCAGGCCCCCATTATCAGCTCCCTATATTACCCTTCCTCCCCCCCTTCCCCTTGAACCCTTAGTAATTTACAAATTATTTTTTCATCCTGTACACTATACAATGTGTCCCAACACTCACTTCCCTGTTGTCCGTGCCCCAGAGAGGAGGCTACGTGTAGATCCCTGAAGTTGGTTCTCCCTTTCTATTCCTCCATCCCTCCACCCTCCTGGTATTACCACTCCCATTACTAGTCTTGATGGGTCATCTATCCTAAGTTTCCCATGTTTCCAACTTCACTGTACATCTCCTGGTCTAGCTGGACTTATGTGGTAGAATTGGGGTCATGATAGTGGGTGGGAGGCTTTTTAAGGAGCATGTTGACTATGAAAAGTACTTCTTCCAACTCGGGTTTGTTCATTGTTCTGGCAGGGCATGGTATAATCAATATTCTTCACCAATACCATACTTCAAATGCATCAATTTCCCCTTCCTCCCATTATTTATTTATGGCCTAGTGGCAGGAGAAAGACTAGGTTTTCTATTCCTGTAAACAGTCACCGTCTTGGAAACCCACTGGGGCTTGATATGGTCAGCACTGACTCGATGGCAGTGAGTTTGGTTCTGGGTTTGTTGGCATAGTTGGTCAAATGTTGGCCTACTAGCTACCAGGTAGGCAGTTCACTCCCAACCACTGCTGCATTTCCAGGAGAAAGAAGCTTGACCCCTTCAGATACCCAGAGAACAGTTCTATTCTGTCTTGTAGGATTGCTGTGAGTTAGAATCAAGTCAGTCCAAAGGTAGTGAATGACTCATTGTCCAGTTTTCACCTGCTTAAGAGGTCTCTGAAAACAGCCTGGCTTGGATCGGATTGACACCTTAGGCACTTCAAGAGACCTTTTGGCACAGACATCCCCAGTGCACTACTGCACTTGTTTTCTTGACCGAGGCTGTGATGGGCATTCACAGAGTACACTTTTCATTGAGTCCAGACTTAGCTTTTGAAGCCTTTTTTAAACCCCAGTATTTTCTTATTTCTAAAAATAAAGGGCTGACCCCCAGTGGCATAAGTGGTTGAGTGCGGGACTGCAGCCAGCGGGCTTGGAGGTTCAAATCCAGCCGCGGCTCTCTGGAGCAGTGCTGGGTAGCTCCCACGACCACCAGAGGGCAGTGATGCCCCCCCAAAAACAAAAAAACAAAAAAGGCGAGAGAAAGGATGTTAAGTCTGAATGTGATGGCCAGAACTACTCTAGCCTTCTTGGGACAGTGAGAGAGACCCTCGTTCTGGGGGCTGGAGTCCCTGGGTGGTGCAGGTGACAAAGTGCTTGATGCCTAACCCAAATGGTGGTGGCTTGAACTCACCCAAGAGTCTCAGAAGAAAGGCCGAGTAAGTTCCTTTACAAAGATCACAGTCAGTGAAAACCCTGATTTGTTGTTAATTCCTGTCGAAGCCCGTGTTGCTAAAAGGACACACCTATCTATCTTGGAAATCCAGCCAGAGACTCCTTCAAAGCGAAGATGGCAAGGTTTCCTCCTACATCCTCGAGACAGGCTGTCAGGAGTGTCCAGTCCCTGGAGAAGGACCTCATGCTCGGTCATGTGGAGGGACATCAAAGGGAGCAAGGCCCTCGACCAGATGCATAGACACCATGGCTGCGACGATGAGCTGAAACCCAACAAGGATCGTGAAGAAGGCGCAGCCCTGGGCTGGTCCCTTCCCTCCAGCCTAGGCTTGCTGAGGGTCAGCCCCAACTGTATGGTGCCTAACAACACAGCAAGCTCTTGCACGGTGTTGTGATTCCTACGAAACGATGTGAACATAGCAAATGAGCATTCCCCCCCCCCCATTTTTTTTAATAAAGCATACTCAAGCTTGGTTGGATTTTCTAATCCTTTCCCCGTGAAATACATAAACCCCGTGCTTAGGATCGGCTCCGTGCCGCTTGTTAGTCTGTGCGTTGAAAGGCGTTGGCGTACCACGTTGAGCACGGCAGTACACACTGATTTGGGTGGCATCCTAAGACTTGCCATCGAAGAAGGGGCCACGCAACATGGAAGGGAGAACTGCTGGTCGGTGTGTGGATCAGCAACTGGAGGTTGTGCAGGAGCCCCAGGAGCGGGAAGAGAAACCAGTAAAAGAAACACTCCCCTCTAGTGGCGAGGTGCCAGACTGTGTGCGTGGTTGCGAAGATGGATGCCTAAGGATGGATGGCTTCTGAGGATGTTTCTGAAGTTTCCTGAAGATCCTAAAGAGTTAGTATTCTTAGGGAAGATTCTTAGCTCAAGCTTTCTTCATCGAGATGATTAAACCGGGTCGCAGAATCCTATCTTTGCATCCTTGATATGCTATCCAGTGAGTGTCTAAATACTGTAGAGGTTATCTGGCTGTAGGAACAGGTTCATGGTTTATAATAAAAATGGGGAAACTAGTGCTGCAGGACTTCTCACTGGTCTGAGATGATACAGAATGCACCTCTATAACCAAGCGGGGCATGGGGAAGCCTCTATTGAGGACTGTGGAGAATACCAGAGAGAGAAGTCTTCATCTTTATTCATACATAATAGTGGTTATAGATTTCCTAAGGATTATTTTGGGAAAATTTTCAGTGAAGATCCTGAGAGCCAAATGTTTTGTTTGCATCTCCTAAGTGATTTAATGGCTACCTATAGCAAGGAATTGGACTTATATTGTTAAAATATATTGCCCACAACCCAGTGGCCTAGTAGGACCATCTAATGCATTTTTAAAGGACATCTCACCTTAAAAATGTATGCTGTTGATGATGATGATTGTGTTTGTCACATTTATGTATCTTGAAGTCTGTTGATGTTTTCAGTGTTTCAACTTAAGTGTAAGAGATTCTTTTACATTTACTGAAAGATCTCTGGAGTGGCAAAATTTCAGAGAATAGAAAAAGTTCCTGGTGCTTTATAATAAAACTAAAAAGACAAAAATCACATAGGACGGCATTACCAAAGTATCACTTCTTTATTTCTAGTCTCCACGTGGCTCACCTTGAAGAAAGAAACTGTGAAGTTTCTTATGAAATAGCAATCGAAGACATGTTTTTCTCAGATAGCACACATGGATGCATGGGTGGGGTAGATTTGTTAGGAAATGATTTCTTTAAAAAAATTGTGGAACTCATAGCCTTCACTTGTGGTTATATTTTTGGGAAAAAATACATTGTTTCTGAAGAACTCGGTCTCACATTAGATGAGGATCTACCTGTTGGGAAAAGACAGAAATATGAGGAAGAATTATTAATATGCTCCTTCTTAGTTGAGAAAAAAAATCAGTGTGGATAATAATGAAGGTCAGTTGGAGAAGGAATTGTGATTTTGTTTAAATGAGTTCACAGATATTGTTGAAAGTAAATCGGCTCGAACTGATTTAATATATATGGGGACACTAAACCAATTAGGTCATCCCTTTACTGAATTAGTGTGACAGTAGTAGAAGGTATCTGGAAGGAAGTGAAATCGATGATAAGGTTAGCAGTCATTAGGGCTTACTCATTAAATCCTAGTACCAAAGAAATACTAAGCACAGTAGCGACAGCTTAATTCTATAAATACAATTTGAAATTAATAACCAATATAGGATTGGCGTTGCTAAAGTTAACTCACATATTGATTTGTGCAAAGAGTTCCAGCAAGTGGGTTTGAATAAATGGCACTTGAGTAAATGTCATTTGGAATTCCAAATAAGGTAGAAAAAGTCATAGGATTGTATGGGATTTGAGTTTTCTGAGTGTTCTTACATACACGATCTCATTTGATTACAAAGAACTCTAGGGAATAGTACAGCAGATTTTATTGTCGTTTGGAAAAAACAAACAAAAACCAAATTGTGTAATTGGAACGCAGGTTAATAGACTCATCAGTGAGCAAATGGATTAAATGACGGGAGTGGGATTTGAACCTAGCACCTCCTACCAGAATGCCTTTAGGTCATTCACTGATTTAGTTTCTGCCCTGAGTACCACAGAGTGGGAGGCCCAACACCACGGAAATGTAGTCAGTTGCAGCTGTGCAGGTCAGGAGTGTGAAGTCCAAGTGCAGACAGGGCCCTGCTCATTCTGGAGGCTCCAGAGGAGAAATCGGTTCTGTCTCTTTCAACTGCTGGTGGCCTCCTCTTCCTCTTCTGGTCTGTGTCTTTTCTTCTGTCTCAACCTCTATCCTCATCTTTGTCTGATTATCAAGGGAAGTTCTTTTTGTTCTAGGCCATGATTATTGCTTTCGCCAGGAGGGGCCTTGCCCCCTCCTCCTGTGCCTTGTTAGCGTCACGATTAGGCTTCTGAGCCCTCTCCTCCAGCTCTTTCCTTTCAGTGTTCTCTTTCCTTTCGATTTCTACTCTGGCTTGTTTAATAGTCATTTGCTTTTTTTCAGCTAAGAACTTTTTTCTTCAAAAGAATGTGATCTGTTCCATTGTTTACATCTGCAACTTCAATTTAACATTTATAAATCATGTTTTGAGAATTCACCAATCTATTATTTTTCATTTCTGCTTATTTTGCTCAGCAGCATCAAAAAAATAGCATGACCAAGTAAACATGGCTTATTTTTGAAATGGAAGACTATTTCAGCATTAGGGAGCATTAATGTAATAATCACTTTAGTAGATCAAAGGAGGAAAATCTGAGGATCATTTCCAAAGATACTACACCAGTATTTGATAAATCAATATCCATTTTGATTAAACAGAAACGCACACACACACACACACACACACACACACAGCTCTTAGTGATTCAGGAAGTCAAGGACACTTTTCTTTGCCTACCTTTTTTTTTTTTTTGGCATCACTGCTCTCCGGTGGTGGGAGGAGGAGGCCCAGCCCCACTGCTGGAATTGAACCTCCGTCCCAGTGGGCCGCAGTCCCGCGCACAACCACTACGCCACCGGGGCTCGGCCCAAGGACACTTTTCTAACAGTTAATGTCATATCCTTAACATTGAAATATCTGAGCAACATTTCTCCAGGGGAATTTATTTTTTGAAAGGTAATACAAGATGTTATAGCCATACTGGTGCTGTAGCACAGTTGAATTGTGCTTCTCCCTAGTTTAATAGTTGAGTGTGGAAGTGTTGCTAGACGAACGGTTTTTCTCAATACAGGGAGTCATTGGTCAAGTTCTGCCCAGTCATGTGGCTCTGCCAGCTGTGAGGAACTTGAAATTTGTTTCCAGCTAGTGCAAAGACAAGAGGAGAGAATGTATGGCCTCTTCACAATGCCCTTGGCCTGGACATGACACATTGTTGCAGTTCACATTCCATTGGCCTAAACTAGACACGTGACCTGAATGTAGGTCAGTATGTCTGTGGCTTAAGGGGAGGCGGCCATGGGAAACAGCATGTGGGCAGCCACAGGTCAAGGAATAGACATTTCCTTGGTATCTGGCTGGAGTGGAAGCTAGAGCCACTTGGACAGAAGGCACTTCAATAACAAGTGTCAGATTTTAAAATCTATGCATCCTTTGACCTGAAAATCTTGCTTCTATCAATTTTTCCTACAGATGTATTCTCAGATGTGTGCATCTTTTCATTTTAAGGATATGCTTCAGTTCCCAAACAACCCACTGTCATCAAATGAATTCCAACTCATTACAACTCTGTGTAGGGCTCCTGAGCCTTTGTGAGCCTTCACAGGAGCAGAGAGCCTCACCTTCTACTTGTTGGGCGTCATGGAGCTGGTTCCCACTCAGAGCGAGCTGATGTACAACGGAAGGAAACACTGCTTGGTCCGGCACTGTCCTTAAAACGGTTCTGATGTCCGAGCCCATCGCTGCAGCCGCTGTGCCAGTTCACCTCCTTGAAGGCCTTCCTCTTTTTCGCTGCCCCTGCACTTCACCGAGCACGCTGTCCTCCTGGGACTGGTCTCTTCTGATAATAGGGCCAAAGTACATGAGATGAAGTCTTGCCATCCTTGCCTTTAAGGAACATTCTGGCTGCACTTCTTTCACGACTCTAGGGAATAGTATGGTGGATTTTATTATATTTTGGCAAAAACAAACAAAAACCAAATTGTGCAATGGGAACTCAGGTTACTAGAGTCATCAATGAGAAAATGGACTAAATGATGAGAGTGGGACTTGAACCCAGCGCTTCCTACCAAGATGTCTTTCTGGCAGTCCATAGCAATTGAAAATACCATGACCTGAGTCGGGTGTACCTTATTCCTTGAGGTAACATCCTTGCTTTTTAAAAGTAATACTGTAAAGAGATATTGTGCAGCATATAATGCCATGTATCCTTTGATCTCTTGCCAGCTGCTTCCATGAGCATTGATTGTGGATTCAAGCAGATGAAATTCTGTACAACCTCAATCTTTTCTCCATTTACCATGATGTTACCTATTGGCCCTTAGCACCATTATAATAATAATTTTTAAAAATCAGATACATCTTGTAGGTGTAGCAAAGGACACAAGTAAATTAATCATTATGTATATATACAGTGGAATACATTGTAGCCAATCAGAGGAATCAGGTATGTGAAGTGTGTGGGAACAGAAACAAAGGTAGGAAACTGTGTACACTCTTTACCCTGCTCCCATTTATATTCATGGAATATGTGTGGAAAGATCACCTGAAACTGGCAACTGGTTAAAACTTTAGTAGTGGGGAGAGAGAGAGAGAGAGAGAGAGAGAGAGAGAGAGAGAGAGAGAGAGAGAGAGAGAGAGACTGCTTTCATTGCATATCCTTTTGTATCCAATCAAGTCAATGTAAAAGTCACTTATAGAAGTATAGTAAATAACATGGAAAGATGGTTGTAATAATAGTGTCTGAAAACAGTGTACTGAAAAGTCTGAACAATCTGGTCTTATTTTTCTTATAAATAAAGTGGCACATATAAAATGCTAAGAGTGGTGGTGTTTTTTTTTTCTATTTTACATTTTTTTTTTCTATCATGGGCATGCAAGTATCATCCTTGTGATTTAAAGACAATCATTTTACTAAGAATCCCACAGTGGATGTTTCCCCGAGGAGTCTCAGTTGACCTTGTCAAGAAGCCTTTCCCATTCCTCCCATTAAGATGAATGACTACCCTCCTTTTTTTGGATTCTGTGCTTAAAATGTCAAAGATTATCACACTAAGCAATACATGTCCACACATTTAGCTCACCTGCTTGTAAGCTCTTTGAGGACCTGGATCATATCAAATTCATCTAGGTCCCTCCCTTTGTGCCTCGCACATAGCAGTAAGTATTCCAATTAGAATTGGAAGTCGGGTATGTAAGATTGCACAGTGCTTGTGCCCGTCTGGGATGCACCATGTGTTTAATACTGGACCAGATAACACTAATTCTTGTAGATCCCTGAGGTCCATTAAACAAAACAACCAACCAACCAAACACCCTCACCTCATTCTGTCAGTGTTGATTCGGACTCATGGAGACCCCATGGGTTACAAAGTAGAATCTTCGTAGGATTTTCTTGACTGGACTCTTTATGGAAGCAGATCTCTAGGCCTTTCTTCTGCAGTTTTGCTGGCTGAGTGCAAACTACCAACCTTTAGGCTAGAAAAGAGCAAACCGTTGGTGGCACCCAGTGAAGCACACCACAGCCTGAAGGATGTCCTTTCCACAATGACATTGCTTATCCCCTGGGACTCTTTGGATTTTAACTGGTCATGGAGGTTTGTTGTGAAAATACGGAAAACATAAAAACTGACAGTGAAAAGTAAATGTAATGAAACCAACCTGCTGGTGACACATGGCCCCTCTTCTGGTTAAGGTGAATGCACTATCTTTGAGACTTCTCTCTAGATGTCTTGAGAGCAATCTTCGTGTTTTTCTCCATTTCATCTTTTTTTCACAAGCCCTCTTGTACATGTAGTTGTATTTTTTGGGTAAATGAGGTTTAGTGATGAACGAATATAAAAAATCAGAACTGGAAGCTGATAACATTACTTGCAATAATATGGATTAAAATGGAAAACTGCTTGAGAATGTCTTGGTCCCTGTAATCCCTAGTTTCATTGCCACCCTCTCCTTATATCCCATCTGTCTTCCCTGTTTTCTTAGCACAGACAAGAACTTATTGTACGCCAAAGTTTCCTTCTAGGGGCTTCCATCAAGCCTTCTCTTATTGGAAGTCTTCTGCAGATATCCACTGATTGTTGTACAACCTTTCTATCAGGAGTCAATTCAGATGTCGCCTGCTCAGAGAAGTCATCCCTGAAACTCCCCAGGCAATTTCATCTTTGTATTAAATAACTCTACCTTGTATTACAGTCCTAAACAGTTTATTTATTCACTCTCTACATCTTTGTGGTAGGGCAAACACATTGTTCTGGAATTTAGGGTAATGGCAAAAACCAAACTTACTGCCGAGTTGATTCTGACTCATGGTGACCCTATCTCTAAAAACTAAATTCAATGTCATCAAGTTTATTCCATCTCATGGTGACTCCACAGGGTCACTATGTAGCTTTCCCAGACAGTAAATCTGCAGGAGCAGATAATCTCATTCCCCCCTCCCCCCCAAAAAAAAAAGGCAGCTGGTGGGTTTGAACTACTGACCTTATGCTTAGCAGTCTAATGTGTAACTAACTATATCACCAGGATTCTTCTCAAGAAGCTTACAGGATAATGGGGGAGGCAGATAGATAGAAATATCTCAGTAAAATGTATTAAGTGGAATGTATGAGGATTCTTTGAAGAACCATCTAATCTCATGGGATGGGAAATTCCAAGAAGAGTTGAGTTGAATATTGAACATGGTTGAAAATGCTGTTGGGAAAGGGAATTTTCCAGATGGAAGGAATAACAGGTTGTAGGACATGGTGGTATAAAAAACCTGGCACATCTGAGGGATGACAAGTAGCACAGCATAGCTGTAGCATAAAAGGGGGGGAAGAGACAGGAAATGAGGCCAAAAGGCAGGAAGGGGTGGACTCAACTTTCGTGTCAAGCTAAGGCTGGGAGTTCTTTGGGGCAGTGTGTGTGTGTGTGTGTGTGTGTGTGTGTGTGAAACAGTCTTGAATTCCATGACATGCCTGATGATAAGGATTTTTTTTTTTTGCATCACTGCCCTTTGGTGGGAGTGGGAGGCCCAGCCTTGCTCCTGGAGAGCTGCTGCTGGATTTGAACCTCCAAGTCAGTGAGCTGCATTCTTGCACTCAACTACTATGCCACTGGGGCTCAGCCAATAAGGACATTTTATAGGTAATTTTAACACCTTAGCACCTAATACAGTGCTTACTATATCCCATAGATTCAGTAAAATGGAATTCCCTGGATGCTGCCTAGGCCTTTTAAGAGAATGAGTTAATATGAACTGATAGTCCAGATAAGGTCACCCTGTAGAAGTCAATCTGCTGACATCTGGCGTTCTCTGTCAAGTCTTGACCTCTGTCAAGTCTATTCACCTTCATCATACTCCCTT